>JAQFZE010004718.1:0-10947 GCA_034695245.1 Dicyrtomina saundersi | reverse complement strand
CCGTGTTCCCTACGTCCATGAGCAGGATTGAGAGGTGACAGAAATTTTTATTACAAGCGCCTATGTCTTCTTCCATCATTCGCATTATTTCTCAAGAATATCCTTCAATTCCAATTTAAAATGTGCAACTTTTATTTAGGTATTCAACAATAGTTGGCAAGATATGTAAGTTATTTAAATGCACATAAAAACCGAATTTATTCACTTTGCAAATTGTGTACACAAGCTTATGTGATATTTTTGCAAGACGAGTTCTATATCACTGATGATTTGCGTCAATTTGATGAATACGAAAAAAAATATTATAGTTGAAAATATTTAGATACGAAAATGTTCATGATACTTAATTAACATCAGAACACGTATATCGTCTGTGAAGAACCAAAATGACCCATATCGAGTTTTAGTTTCAAACTAACGTGTAAATAGAACCTTGTACATTTTTCCAAAACATGTAAATAGAATATTTTGCACTTTTCAAAAAACAAGTAAATAGAATATTTTACACTTTTCAAAACACATAAATTTATAGTACATTTTGATCTTTTAAAAAGTATGTAAATAGGACATAGTTACCTTTTGAAAAGCATGTAAATAGAACAATTTGCTCATTTTAGAAAAGCGTGATTAGCATTGTAAGCATGTATCTTATTTACTGTATTCTTTTGACATACCTCATTTTAATTCTAGCATAAATTGGAAATGGGTTATTTTCGTTCTTCATAGACGATATTATAATAATTGACTATAATAATAACAACTCCGCAAAGTATTTGACAAACATGTAATTTATTGTTGAATTTTAATGAAAACAATAAAAGAATGACTGCTTACCAAAACGTGGAAGTAATTTATTGTAGGTAGCCTTGGACGAACGCGCTGGAATTATAGGGCTATATGCGGTGTTTATATTTAGGATTTTTATAAGCGACTTATTCGAAAGAAGACTGGAATTTTTTTTATTGTGTCACATATGCAATAATCTGCAGGCAATTAAATAGGTCTTTTAACACACACACAAACAGATGATAAACTGC
Organism: Dicyrtomina saundersi; assembly: GCA_034695245.1. Classification (NCBI taxonomy): domain Eukaryota; kingdom Metazoa; phylum Arthropoda; class Collembola; order Symphypleona; family Dicyrtomidae; genus Dicyrtomina; species Dicyrtomina saundersi. The sequence continues at coordinate 9,910 of JAQFZE010004718.1, read as the reverse complement.
GACTGTTTAAACGTTATTGTGTAATGTGAAAAAACTGCAATATCAGTAGACAACAGTTATATGTGCAATGTACACAACAAGTTTAATAAATAGAAATAACAAAATTAAACTGTTTGGATTATTGATTCAATAAACTTGGAAGTACACTTTTAGTAGTGTTAGTTCCATATAGAAAAATAAATTATTGTAAACTGATATAGGCATGGCAGGTAGAAGCTTGAATTTTAAAGTTGAACGTGATCAGCTCCACGAGAAAAATATCCCACCAAGACTTCGCTCTTGTTATACCCATATAAAGACATCAGACAAAAGTGTACCTTCTTCAAAGTTCTCGAAGGGTCGTACAAGACTGCGATTAAATATATATATACAAACACACTCATGCCTACTACAATTTCTGTTTTTCGTTAAATAAAGCGTATTTTATTCTATGTAAGTATGAATGTGTCTAATGCCACTATTCAAATTTTATTGCATCGTTTTATCACAAGTGTAACATGGCAACATATTATTCAGTCACTTCTTTCCTTCCCCAGCATTTAACAATTTTAGAGATTCCTTCGTCCGTCTCGGGGTCTTCGTCTCGGTACGTTTAATAAACGATAAAAGTATAATACGTAGGTATGTACATACGTATGTTTGAGAAAGGGTCTTCCATGTAATTCTAAGAATTTTAGTCGAACGAGCCTACCCTTAGATTGGACTTTCTATATAGTCCATACATTCTTTTATTATTGTAAAATAGAGGATCTTAAAAACATCAAAATAATGTTCTCATCACAGCAAAGCATACACATCACCTAGGTATACAGATATTGATAATAACAATAATAATAAGCTTTATTTAAGTCCACTTGGCATCAGCCCACACACAAATATGTGTTCATGGTTATACCTTATACCGACGAAAACTCGACAAAAGGCCCTCTTGGCAATGCAATGGCGTTACATGCTTGTATCCTAATTCCCGTAGTTGCTTAAGTCCCGCTAAAACTATGGTAGGTAGTAGGCACGCTCTTCAATGCATATATGTACTATTATGATAGGATTTTCCGGACAGCATACGTTTATTATTTATTTACATAGGTATATCCATTTACTACCTACCTACTACTTACTTAAACCAACCACCATACATAAATATTTGCCACGGGAAATGTGTGTACATTTCTAATATGTATGTATAAACCAAAAGTATTACACAGCTATTTAATGATCAATCCAAAATAAATGCATGTAGGTGCATATATGTCTAACGTCTTCGCCTTAATTTCCTAGTATGTAATAATGAAAACATGCTACAAAAAATGATCAAAATTAAATTGTTAACTAAACGTTTTATTCAGAGCATATGTCACACATTTAAAAACATGCTTTAATACAATATTAGAAATATTTCACAAATTAAATACGCAATTGTATAAATACTTATACTAAATTTCGGTTTTATTCACTGCTTCATGTTACATATTATGAAATCCTTAAATTCGCAGCAAAATATGATTAAATATATAATAAATTATTATTGCCCGAACTAGGTATACTAAAAATGAGTGAATAACATGTAAATAAAGTAAGGCACTTCTATATTGTACGGAAGTTCAGAAATTGGAATCTCGTTGTGTAAAATTGGCAATTATGTACATAGTCTAATGTGTTTACTTATAAAATATAAAATGGTAAATAATATATTTACCATTTTGGTAACTACTATATTTACCATTTTGGTAACTACTGTATAAATATTGTAATTTTATTACAAACATTAAACGTACAGCTGCCTTAATCATGAACAAGCAGATATGCAGTACATGTAAACGTTTCTTTTGTTACATAGCTTGACCTGATGAAATTGTAAGGAGTAAGTATATAGAAATAGCGTAATTGTTTATCAATTACGTCTTAAATTCAAAACGTCTCAAATTCTAGCTAGTTAAACATATATATTGTTAAATAATTCCAGTTTCAATCACTGTTGACTGTGAACAATAAAAATAGTGCCAAAAATGGAACATCAACCTCCACGAAAGCCAAGCAAGTTGCTGTAGCACAGTCAACCAGATCAAAGCTTCGAAAGGACAAGCGAGAAATAAAAGGGAGGATACAGAAAGAAAAAAAATATAGCAACACGCAGCACTACTATACAACTTGTACTGCATACCAAAAAGTGATCCGTATTTAACAAGCTCTGGAGAAGCTGCGAAAAAGTTTTTACAATCACCAAACTGCATATATAGTTCTTAAGTTCCGAGTAATAAAATACAAATATAAGATGAATCTCAAAACTTAGGATGACAAATATATTCCATTAGAAGGTAAACAACGTTAATTTGGGCTAAACTCCACAGTTGTAAATGCCGATGATACTGAGATTCGTCCTTGGGCAGTTATTATACCACAACCTACCGTAACTGAGATGTAGCACGCTTAGGCAAATAGCACCAAATACAACATTTTATACACGTAGCGTCACTGATAGTACTCAGTATATGGCTAACATGTGAATCCAAAACTCGAATAATTCATATGTGGCTGACGGGTCCATTCAAAACACCCATTCTTAATTTTAACGACTTGAGACGATGAGCGAGTTTAATAGAATTATAGATAATAATTCTAATCATAAACAGTAATGCACTTCAGCCCAATTTTAATGTAATGAGTGATCGTATATTTAATAATATCATTAACGAAGCTATCTTGTTTATGAATGAGTAATAATGCGTTTATTTAATGATACAACGAACTGAGTTAGTTTACTATTTTTAAATGTTTCTAACATTTTTGTAAACAAGTATTTTATCGGTTTCATAAAATACTTAAAGAACAACGTTTTAACTACGATTCCCATTCTATATGTTATACAGTAATCTATGGTTTTGTATTAAAAACGTGTAGATATTCAAATCACAGTTTCCAAACTGTATTACCGATAATTGAACGATAACCCTTTTAGAAGGATTTCAATTTCTAAATTTCACGATATAAATAAATTTTAAAATGTAAATTATAATTTAGTAGATTTTTCAAGCATTATGCTTTGTACTTTAAAATATTATGTCGTACATTCCGCTACACATTAAGTAAAGAAATGTACAAACAAAAATTAAAAACGCCAGTAGTGTGGCCATAAAAATACCTTTGCTCACTGAAATAATGAGTATCTAACAATCATTGGATACCGTAAAATTCCACGCATTATGGAGTTACATTTTATCCACGAGGTCTACCTTGACCGGCATGTTAGCCCAGTCTACTCTGTCTAGTGTGCCAAGATGTTCGAGGGTGCTTCACATTCTTCAGCTTGCCCAGCTGACTTATGGTGATGAACTTTTCCCCCTTGACCAGTCGTAGACGTTTTCCTTTGTTTCCGTGGCCAATGACCTTTCCACCTCTACCGATCATTGACCCTGATCAAGATAACTACCTTTTATAAATAGGTTTCTTACATGGACCCTGGGTGAGCATAAGCAAATTAACGATAGTTTCTATATTTATAGTATATATTTAAAAATTGAAATGTATGTAGACAAGATTTGTAAACATCAGATTTTAGTTTAGAAGACGCGCCGCCGCCGCCAGTGAAATTTTTAGCAATTGGAATGAAAGATTCACTCACAGCGTTTATATAACTAAAGGTAACGGTGTTAGTTATGCGTTTCAGTAAGACAAGAATCAGGAAATTAACTCTGGGAATGTTTGTAGATTATAAGCTTTGCTATTCCCGTACGGATATGTGTATACCGCTGAATACGATGCAGTTAGTAGTATACGCTAGCTTCGACTTACTTTGGGCTTCACAACCTTAGTCTGGTTATTGTGTCATTTTCATAGCCATTACTTTCAGTGTCAGGTACATAGTAGTTTTTTGAAGGTTGGAAATGAACTGGCACAGAGTTGCCTACGGTTTATAAATACAATTTTATTATGCATAATTATACTAGTATGAACTCAGATTTGCATAATAATGTGTAAAGATATTCTACAAAAGTTACATCCGGAGACGAACATTCTGTTAATTAGCTGCTGTCCGATTAACCCCGAGATACGTTGCAATTGTTTTATTCAAGACTATTCTCTCCCTTACTAGAATTTTTATATGTACTAAAGTTACAATGCAACCTCTCACATAGCCAAGCAAACCAGTATACCATCGTAACTGCGTACGATATAGGCATAGTTTATTTTCATGTATAATTAGCATAAATAAACTAAACAGTATCATTATGAAATTATTAAAGCGTCAGCTTTTGCTTCTCCACTACCATTCGTTCCTACAAAAATGGTCTAACTGATAATTTGTTTCATGCAAAGGGTTTCAAATCCTTATGATTAAACAATGGAAGTGGTACTCATTTTTGAAAACTTTCAAATGTCAAAATTACGGGTAATAAAATAAACATGAAAACAGCTTATAAAAAACATTATGTATCTACTGAAGTACATGCGATTGCCGGACATTTTCCTACCGGATATTTTCCTTCCGGACATTTTCCCCCCAGGGTATTATCCACCTGGATATTTTTCGTCCACTATTAAAATTACATCTAAACAAAAGAAGTTCTTAACGATTTTTATGAAATAATGCTAACTAGTTTAGTCGCTTATTTAAATATGTATTTAGTACGAAAATGCGACTAAACGTTATACGGATGTCATAATTTAAATAACAAATTCATTTTCTTGGGAAAGTTTGTGAATACATAAATTTGGTGGACATCGTTTCTTTTAGTGAAGTGATTTTGATACTGGGAGGAAAATTTTCAGGAGGAAAAAGCCCTTTGTCCCTGCATGCAGAACTGGTTACACTATTTATTAACTGAATTACGAAGATTAATATTTTACTCTCCAAATTACAGTGTCTAATGCATTTTATGCAGTCTTGAATTTGCACTTATACTACTAAAAGTTAAACCGTTAAAAACACACCAGTCAGTGAAATATAAAAATTTATTTTACCTTAAATGAGACGACAGAAATTGAGATTTTATTGTGCAGGTGGCAAGTAGCTCTTTTTTGATGTTTTCCATTGATGTTTTATTGAATTATTCATTCGTATTAGATATGGTTGGTTTCTTCACTTTTTTCCTTTAAATTAGAAGCTCAGTACACAACGTAATTTATTTGTTCTACTGAAATAGAAATTCAGTTGTTTGGTTTAGTTTATCTTAGCCCAGGCAATAACGTACGAATGGAAATAATGTAGTGAAAACATTTACACTTACATACTATAATATCGTTAGCACTCACTCGCCCCCATGAAGAAAAGTAAAATGTGAGATGCCTTATAAATAAAAGAAGCGAAAACAGCATACATATTTCCAGATTTGCATTTCATGGACCTTTGTTGTCTTTCTTTTAAAGCGGGGATCTTCTCGACCCAGAACAAACAGTCTCGGTCTGGTCTGACACGGTCCAGTAAAACACGAATTGTTTACAAAATATGGACCCGTGGGGTACTTGAAGCAGTACAGTGCAATTTTGTGTAGCACAGCAATTCCTTTGACAGCAAACTTTCATATCTTGTTTCCCTTTTAAATGCGACTGCAGGAAAAATTATTAGTGTATTTCAAAAACAGGTAACACAGGTAATTATTTTATGATGTCATAATAGAAAGAATAAAGTCCGTACACAATGCTTGTAAAAACATTAAAATATAGAAAGGAGAACTTACCGTATATTTTTAAATAAATGTTGCGGAGCTAATAAGAAAATTTTGGAACTGGGCCAAAGCACTTGTTATTTTAATAAAATTATTAACTTGTAGTTTATTATTTTGTAGTTCTGTGATATCAAGCTCTACCCCGCACGTATTACAAAAGAGAACTGACGCTACTAATTTCAACGCACAACTAAAAACTGGACAATGTTCCCATCATAACATTTTGTGATGTAACATCAATCTGGTAATAATGTTTCCTTTACGCATTAGCTGTGACTGTGACTATAATTAAAGTGCGTTCAGGTATGTAGCTACTTCTTGCCTCAGTTGGCTTGGTATGCATTCTTTAATTTAATATCATCGGGCGAACCCATTAAAACTGCACAAACTTCTTTCTCTCTCTCTCATCCCATCAAAGTTTTTCCTTCCTATTCATTCTGCCGTAATGTAATTACCTTCTACACGTGTCAGATTTGTGTAGAGTTAAGGACTTCTTTTGACGTATACAAATATTATGCAGCACAGCCAGTCAGTCAGTAAATTACGATGTATAGATAAATGTGAAACCACTGACCGGTATGGCTCGTGAGAATTTTCGAGAACTACGCTTTCCATAGCAGTTAAGTTGAAAACTGATTCCCTTATAAATTTTTTAATAACAAAAAGGAAAATCATTTTTAGCCTAAAATTCAAAGCAAGGTATTTATATTTATTTCTCATCCGAGCAAAAAACAAAATTATGAAATTACAAAAATATGTTCAAATTATGGTTAACATTAATTCGAAATTCAGTAACATCGTGTATTTACAATCAAAAAACGGTTTTAGGACACATTGCCCCTGGAAACTTTGTCCCCGGGAAATTTTCCCAAAATGTTAAAATACTCAAATGCACATTGTTGCAATTTACAATGGTGATTTAGGAAATGCTGGTCAATAAAAGCGATAACTTAATACAATGTGTACTTTATTGAACCCTATAGGTGTGGTAGACTTAGTAATACATAATAACAAATCAATTTAGAATCTTGAAAATTATAGACGAAACAGTTTAGCTTCTTCATGGATTTTATATTTGACGAAAGTGATCCAATTTTCTTAAATTCAAGTACAGTAGTATAATCGTATTATTTCGTTGCAATGTGTACTTCTAGGTAATATAAAAATAAAAATTATCAGGTACTGATTTATTAGCAGCATTTATTTTTAAACGGCTGTTTCAAGATTCTTCTCCGCATTTTGAGATTCTTTTGCTTTCTTTCTATTGACTTGATAATTGATTTATTTTCCAGGATTTTTGTGACCAGTTCCATGAAAGCAATTTCAACGAATTCATTATCTTTGGCTGATGTCTCATAATATGACATTCCGGTTTCAGCTGCCCGCTCCTGCAAATAATTATTCAAATTTTGAGGTTTCAAACAATATCTATAGGATTCAATACAAACTAAAGTACTAATGATAAAAACTACTGACAATAGTGGGCTGAGTCTAAATGCTTATATTAATTATGCATATGTATTAATTTATTAATATTACAAATGGATAGTTTTTGACTTACTTTGCCTGTCTCTGTAGAAACCTCCCTTTCATGAGCTAGATCACATTTATTCCCTATCAGAATCTTCACAAAGTCTTCTGAGCCCTTTGGACCATATTTAGAAAAGTCATTTTCCCAGAAATTGACGTCTAAATTGTTTCAAAAAATATAAATACATTTTTTTTGCATGAGATTCAAAACATCTCTATCCATCGCAGATAACACAGGAGATAACTTTCAATTTTCCAACTTGCATTTTTAAAATAAAGTACAGATATACGTGCCATCAAAAGTAGAAGAGTCTGTAACATCATAAACCATGACAACGCCTTGGGCATCTCGAATGAAATTGGAGGCAATAGAACGAAATCGTTCTTGACCTGCAGTGTCCCACTGTAATGTACACACACAAAAATTGTGTACACGATTTAAAAATAATTATTGTTTTAATTAATTACTTATGAATAATTAAGTTTTTTTATAAGTAGTGACTAAATTGACTTACTAATGTGATTTTTATATCCTTATTTTTAACATTGATGTATTTAAATTCCTGCAAATTAAAAATAATAAAATGCTGTTAGATACAAAAAATAATTTGCCAATGGTACAAGTGGGTAATTGAGGTCACTCCAGTTTCCACCCAGAAAATAAATATTACAGACCAAAAGCCCTATATATTTACACAACCTAATGCGTAACTCCTACGCTTCTGTTTCTGTAGTACGTCAATTAAATTTGTGTGATTCATAATATAAATTGTTATTAAAAGGCAGCCGTAACAGTAAGGTGAGACAGTACTGCAAGAGAGGAAGTAGAGGAAGCATTATTTGTTTACAATTTAACGTCATTTTGATTTAATAGTCAGTTTTTTTTTAATTTTTCAAAACATTGGCTTAAATTTCCCGCCAAATCTTAAATTAATTTAGGATGGACACTCAATGTGAATGTAGTAATGTAGTGATGCACTATTTGAAAGGTTGATAAATTATGTAGATAAATAGGTAGAAGTAATTATTGCATACATGGCTAAATCCCAATGTGGTCACTTCGTTGAGGCTGAATTGGTTCTTCTAGATGAAGTTATTACAAAACAAAATACTTAAATAATAAATCAAAATTAGGTTATAAATTTAGTAAATTCAAAAATGTAAAAGTATACTATGCATTATTATTAATTATTTAGTTTTCAAGCAAATGTTAAAAGCAATTCCTGCGCTTTATTACCGCAAATCTCTGCAGTAGACTCGTTTTCCCTACCCCAGCTTTTCCAACCAAAATTATTTTAATTTGATAGTCACTGAATAAAAATAAAAATTAAAATTAAGTAATACTATGCAGAAATTTCAATTTGCACTATTATCACATTACAAAATTTAAAAGTCAATGCTTACATAGGTAGGTATATATATTTACATTTCATAACCTTTTTGAATTTTGTACTTACAATTTTTTTGACGAGCCTCTTTCCACTTGGGTTTTATTCCCTGCAACTTTAATATGATAATAGGTAACTTAAATAGGTCTCATTCAAAATATGTAATTTTGAATATTTTTTGTATTAAAAACTTGAACATTTTTAGTAAACTCACCTGAAGCACTATTCCCAGGCTCATTATCTACAGATGAGGCCTCCTCTGCCATTTCTACACACGAGGTTTATTCTCCGCTACACTTCGTTGTGTAGTTGTTATTTAGTTTAAATTTGAAATAATCAGAATTTTATTCTAGTAGGAAGTATACTCTCTATTGCTATAATAATTAATTCTAATTTCGTTGTAAGATGTACATTTTAAATTTAATAAAAAATATTCGAATGTAGTAAAATATTTAAGCACCAATAGTATGAATTCTCAGCATAACCTGCTGGACCAGTTTTTACTTTTGTACGTCCACCAGTGAGTCACTTATAATACAATAGTACAATACACAGATCTGCAAGGTATGTGCGTGTGTTTAAAACTAAAAGAAAAGTTTTGTTGTCTTTACAATATTAGGTAGAGAGTTTAGTATAGCAAATTGCAATGAATGTGATGCACTGGATCTTGCTTGGTGAATAGTATGTACACATTTTACAGATATCATATGGCCTGGGCTATGGGCTATCACGAACAAATCTGTACAGTTTGTCAAACTGACGAATTTTTCATGGCCAAGGTAGGTTGCCGCCGGCGTAAAATGTTGGATATAATGTATGCTTAAAGTACCTACATTCTGTAAGGATTACGAATAGGCATATGAATAAAATTAAACTTTTATTACGTTTTGTTTCCACGAAACACTTTGCAAAACATAAATGCTTACGATTACGACCACATATGGGGACTGTAACTGTCCATTGTATGTGCGTACAAAAATGACAAGAAACGGCCTGAATTTATTTGTTTTTAGCATTATTCAAAATGTTTACATTTACAGTAATATGTTGTAGAGGCTGGCGCTTATTTGATTTAAGGAAATAGATTATCATTCTTGACGTGTAAAAAATAATACGAACATTTTAAATATAGCTATTGATTTTTTTCGATTCGAGTTTTAACTTTACGTTAGAATCCACCCACAATGACACAATTTGAGACAGACTTTATCAAAATAACTGAACTATAAAATAACTACATAGATTATTTTGTACGTTTTAAAATTGAATTATTTTAATATAATATTTTACATTAAATTAACTGTAATAATTATTAATAACACTAATTTG
>JAQFZE010004717.1:0-10948 GCA_034695245.1 Dicyrtomina saundersi | reverse complement strand
TATTTTATTTTGTTTAGTACAAATAATAGGAATTATTAACGCGTATCGTTTCGTCATTTATTTTATTCTTGTAATTGTAATTGTACCTATAATATGACATCGACTTGGTTCACCGAAACAGTACCGAAAATAAACGGGAAGTAAAATTTATTAATATATATATATATATCTTTCCCTTTATCTTTATTCTTGGTTCATTACTTTTATCCGGGAAAAAAAACGGAAGACATACGAATTTTAAAGTGTCTCGGCTGATAATCTACAATTTATTTTATATAATTATATAATATTTATGACTAAAAAGAGCAGTTGCAAGTATCTTTAACATACTTTTGCCATGCAGAACATACCAGGAAGTAAATTAGTAAGACTTATTAACCTCAGTCCGACCAGGAAAATGTGTAAATATTACCGGCAAGCCGATGAACCTTAACAAATGATTAAACTTATAAATAATCTACACGTAGAGGATACTGCACGGTTCGGGCTCTGCTATAACTCTCATAGTTAAAATATAATTTAGCATTTTTAGCATTTTACAAAGTTCAAAGTTTAAAATTTTTTAGAAATTTTAGAAAACGATATGAAGCTCATTTTGGTTTTTATTATACTTTTTGCACTTGTACTGGACATTAAAACAGTTCATGCAGGTAGCAGCTCAGAAGGTGAGTTCAACCCAACCAAAATGTACAGCTTCTAATTCTATAGTGAAAACAATACTAATTTTCTTAAATACAACTATGCTGATCTAAATTTTAATTTTATTAAAATATAAGGTACTAATACTGGGAACGAAATCGATAACGAAGAAAATGATCCAATCTACAATGACCTAGAAGCACTACTAGCAAAATTCTGCGAGACTGAAATATTTGTCGGCGACGGCGACGGATCAAATGAAAAAGCAAGTGGAAGAAGATCCATTAGAGATTTGATTAGAAGACAAAGTAACATGGAGGGACTTGGTAAGTATTTAAAAAAATGTATTTTGTGTCCAGCTTTAAATTCGAAATAATAGGAATACGGCAAAATTTACTGTAGAGCTAATTTGTTGGCGAATTGTATTATTTTTATAAAAGCAATTTTCAAAATAGATTTGGAAAAGTTGGCTCCGCGCTCATTACTTGGCTACGGGCTTAGCTTGGCATGCGTGGGACTCCGAAAGATTGAGGAAGAAGAAGCAGCAAATAGGGAAGAAAGAAAGAGACAGAGGCGAAATCACTGGCCCTATTACTTCAATCAGTAGATCGGAGATTGTCAATTGCCATATAATTAGTTAATTACTTAATTAATTATTTTTAAATCATCATTCCTGGACTAATACTGACAAGTTGAAGGAGGGTGCAAGTAGATTAATGTTTGTATTGTATAGTTCTAACATTGGAAAATTTTGTATAACTTTAAAATTGGAAATAGCATTATTATTAATTCAGATGTAGGTACTTACATAAACAGGAGTCGATCAGGGACAGGAAACAGCTATTAAATAAATTGATTGGTGTTGCCAACATTAAACTATAATAATTATTGTTTACGCATGTACATACATACCTACAAAAATTAGTTATATATCTAACCCACTATTTACTTAAGAGAGTAAAAGTGGAAACTTACAACTTAAATACAAATAAAGAACTGTCAACTTTAACAACAACTGTAAAGTAAACAACTGGCCGAAGAAGTTTCCCCCTTGTGTGCTGTTGTGAGTTTGTTAGGAGTTTTGGTTTTGAGCGTTGTATAATTCTAGCTATAATTATAATGTGTTAAGTGATCATTATATTTATGGTTAATCACCATTGGGTTTGATTGTACTTACTAGTCAATGAGATTGCGCGCGAAAACTGAACTAATTATTATTTGTGAAACTTATAATAAAGTTGTAATACTAAATGACAGCGAATTAGCAATTAAGAATATTAAAATTTATACTTACTACTTACATACGTATAAATATATAAATTATTATTATAGTTAATAGTTTTAGTTGAGTTAGTTAGTTAGTAGTTAAGTTTGGCACAATTGAAGTCACTAGTGAAATATTGAACAAATTAATTATTAAGTAAGTAACTTGAAACTGTTAAATGAAAATCTACTTTTGACTTTTCCATTAATTTTTGTGTAGATTACCCATATCGCCTGTGAAGAATCAAAATGACCCATTTCCATTTTTAACTAATTACGAAATGTACTATCTACAAACAATATATGAATATCGTGTAATCCTTAAGGCATGTAAATAGAGCATTTTACACTTTTCAAAAACTTGTAATTAGAACATTTTACACTTTTCAAAAACTTGTAAATGCAACATATTGCACTTTTTAAAAACTCATTTAACATTTTAAGAATCCAAGCAATTTAGTTTTTTTGATTAAGTAGCTCATTTTAATTCTAGCGTAAATTGAATATGGGTCAGTTTGGTTCTTCACAGACGATATATAGATTTAAACATGAACAGCAGGTAACACACAGGCCTTAATAACTTTAGCTATATTATTGTAGTTATGTCACAAGAGGCAATCACAAAAAGTTTACAGCGAATATTGTTTACCTTATATTTCCTCCATTATGTGGAAGCAAAAAAAAACAAATCTGAAACAAAAAATAAAATCTTATACAATAATAATGCTGGAAAAATACCAGACGTTGGGAGAAACCAGTTTAATTGAAATTTCGACATCCTTTCATGTTCAGCCGTCATCAGATAGTAGCTTTCGCTGTCAATAATTGCGCAGTACTTTATAGAATAAACAAAAGATATATTTATTTATTTAATTACAGCAAGGCCCGCAGTTTGCTAGTACCCACTATAGTTTCATTTCAGAAATTGAATTAAGCAGTGTAAAGCTCCCGAGTGAGAAAGATGTATAATTAGTAACAATTGTTATTGTTATTCAACATCCCAAAAATTAAATCAACCAACTTCCGCAACATGAAAAAATATTTATTGACAAAATGGAAAGTGGAAATGGGGAAGAAAAATTCTGCTTCTGCTTCGGAGGAAAACCAATCGGTAAGTTACATTTTTCATTAACTAAAATCCGTCTTTTATCATTTTCAATTGTTAATTATTCAAACTTAGTTTAATTACTTTAGTTTTCACCAGCGGTACTGTCTCACAAATCCATATTTGGCCCACGTGGGTTACTCTCAAAACTTAAAACTCGGAACCAGCCATGTGTGTCTGCTATCAAATCCAAAATTTCACATTTCAAGAAAACTCGAAAGCGCCGAATCCCTCAACAAATCACAGACATTACACAATTAAAACGACAACGATTGCAACTATTAACTTGCTCGGCAATGGAAAATAGTGATAGCTCTAAATGTGAATCTGGTAATGACTTTTGCATTGGAGAATTTGCATTTACGATTGACCATGTAATTTGAATTAATTACCCTAAATACTTACTTACGCCTTTTGAATTTTAATCATTAACCTCCTCTATATTCTCACCCATATCTAATGTTAATACAACTTTCAGATTCTTGACAAAGTGCTGGACTCATTGGAGAAGCAAGATTTATTGAGCTGTAGATTGGTATGTTCAAGATTTCGGGACTTTTCAACCCCTCGACTCAAGAAACAAGTCTACATTGATTTTGTGTATTGGCCCGTGCATCGAGTCTGGCTCAAAATTAAGGGAAAGAATAGCAACGCTTTGAAAGAGGAGGCTACGAGGATTTCTAGGGCAACACATGTGGATCAACTGAACCTAAGTCCAAAATTGAAATTGGGTCAACTCACATCCTTCTTGAAAAAGTCGAGAGGTTCAAAATGGACGAAATCAAATGCTCATTTAAATACCTTTCCTTGTACAAGATTCATTTTTTACAATGGTACAATCGGTAATCGGGGAACGATGGGCTTTCTTCGTGCGTACATTGGACCAGGTTTACTCGTCGCAAGCGTCCACACTGAGCGAGAATTCTTCGATACGTAATACTGATATATTATACATAACATTATCTCTGTAATATATTTGACTGAATCCTTCAAAAGCGGTATCCTAGTTTGACTTGGAGGACAGTGTTTATTTATTTTTTTATTAAAGTTGTATTTCGTTCTTTCTATTATAATTTATGAATATGACTTTAGAATTTAAAATACAACCACTTGAAGAACTATGGACCACAGATCCCATACTAAATTAATAATACTATTTTGTGAATATCTTTTAAAATCATATAGTAAGTATACAGTAGTAAGTGTACAATCATAAGTATAATAAATACCTCTACCTTTGTTTATATTTTGTAATAAAATAAATAATTTGATTGTTGACAAATTTATTACTTGTGCATCAGATACGGGATTTTTAGTTGAGAGCTTCTAAAAAGCGCAAAATGTTTTACTTGCATGTTTTTAGAAAATTGGAAACAGTCCTATTTATTACGAATTCCTGAAAAATACAAAGCGTTCTATTTACATGTTTTTGAAAAGTGTAAAATGTTCTATTTACATGTTTTTGAAAAGTGTAAAATGTCCTATTTACATATTTTTGCAAAGTGTCAAATGCTCTTTTTACGTGTTTTCGAAAAGTGTCAAATGTTCTATTTACATGTTTTCAAAAAGTGTAAAATGTTCTATTTACATATTTTTGGAAAATGTAAATTGTTCTATATATACATGCTTCCCAGGATTATGATATTTTAATTTTTTTGTAGATAGTACATATTGTTTTTAGCTGAATATGAATATTAGTCATTTGATTCTTCATAGGCGTTAGGCACCTTAAGTAGCAAGTCACATGTCGGAATGCAAATTCATATACCCACACCCTCAAGTCTCAAGTACAAAAGAATTCTTCAGTGAGTACTTTCAACGCATAAGTCTGTAAACTCGGATCTCGTAGACCCGTCCACTATTATATACAGGTCCGTTCCGTCGGTCCGTCTACTGCCATAATATATATAATAGTGCATTAAATAGACCCGTCTACTATTCAAACTTTGACCTCCCTGGCCCCTTCCACTATTACAGGCCCGGTTGCTATTGCAGGAAACACGGTCAACGGTACATATTTTATTATTTTATTCTTACAAGAAATGTGTTACATAGGTTTACTGGTAACTCAGGAGATATATAAATCGTTCTGAAAACGTTTTACGTTGTGAGCACTTTCAGTAAAATCTTAAATAATTTTCAACGTTTACTAGTTGCAAATAAAGAGCTAAGTAAGTTACTCAATGACTCACTAAAACTGGTGCGTCATATTTTTCTTGAATTATTTCTTTGCAATTTCCAGATGAATGGATGGACACTGGAGAGATAATGCAAAACGATTTGTAAAATAGTACGAGATTTTCGTTGTGGGAACGAACGTAAAATAAAATGCAAGTTTATTACAAAGTGATAAAAATGCATTACTATTCTGCGTGGATCGTGGAAGGACAAGGAAGAAGCCAAGAAGCAGAGACCGTGTAGCTGACTAGTGAGCTGACGACAAATTGCGTATGACTCACTATCACAATCAGTGCGAAGTCTATATAAGTCACGAATAATCCAATAAGGCACAACAGGGATGCCAGACGTCCCGGATTCTCCGGGATTGTCCCGGAATCGACCATGGCGTCCCGTGTCCCGGTCGGGGTCAATCCGGGACCCGGGACAATCCCGGAAAATCCTAAAACTGCAATAAAGTTGTAATTTATAGGAATATGGTGGACATTATTGCAAAAATAAGTATACAAGCTGTTAATGGGAGCGAGATCAGTGAATCATCGAGTGATTTAGCTAGAAGCTTAACTTGAATTTTTATTTTTTCAATATTTGGCATTCATTTTTAAAATCTTATTTTTAACTTCACATT
The DNA here is from genome assembly GCA_034695245.1 of Dicyrtomina saundersi. NCBI lineage: Eukaryota > Metazoa > Arthropoda > Collembola > Symphypleona > Dicyrtomidae > Dicyrtomina > Dicyrtomina saundersi. The sequence goes on along the minus strand of JAQFZE010004717.1, from coordinate 5,135 downwards.
TCACATGCCTTCAATTTTACGAATTGCTTAGTCTAACGAGCATAACTCGCCAAACCATTAGCGAGATTTTCCAGGAGTTTTGTTTTTTAAAAGAGCTTCCAAAAAAGCTTCGAATAGCTTAACAACATGGTGCGCGTAATGAGTTTCAGTCGATGAAATATTTTTTCGAAAACACAAAAAGGGCCTAAACATGGTTTTTTAATCCCTAATTTTATTTTTATTTTCAAAATTTTCAACCAAAATTTTGAAAATTGTGTTTAAAAACAATTCTAAAATATTAAGAATTCAAAAAAATTAAATTAAAAATTTCTGATATTTTTGCGAAATTTTGATAAAATTAGGGTATTAAATTTTTTTTAAAGTAAACAAAATGCAAAATTTTAAATTTTTGTTTTGAATTTTGAATATTTTAAAATCGTTTTTAAACACAATTTTATTTTTAAAATTTTTGCTTAAATATTTTGAAAAAAGAAATAAAACTAGGGATTTAAACACCATTTTGATACCTTTTTAGTGTTTTCAAAAAAATATTTCATCGAAAGTTTTTTGGAATTTCAGGAGGGGGGATGGGGCAGATACGAATTTGGTGACGTGTTGGGGGGGGGGGGGTAGGTGGTATGTCGAGGGTGGTGTCCGTGTCCCGGAATTGTAATATTAAAATCTGGCATCCCTGGTTGAAACTGTAAATTCTGTAAGAAAATTGTAAATCTCAGAGAACGTGATTTAGTATGCTAACGAAAGGAGTTCACTCAGTTTTCAAGTATTATTTCACTTGGACTTTAATTCACATTTATCCGTTTACATACAACCGAAGCGAACGGAGGGTGGAAGTGAGAGAAGAAGGAAAATGGAAGTTTGTATCATTCGTTTTATTTAGTCATGCAACATTCATTACAGGCAGAATCGTTTATATTTTTGTTGCCCGAAAAAGCAGAATGGAGGATTTTGTGCTTCAAATATTTTTAATAGGATGTTGGGGATTAGCAGTGTCGATTCAGTTGAGCATGCACTTCTTGAGGCATGATCTTGCCACTGTTTTGAATGCGTTTCTGGAATTTGATGAGCGGTGTTCAGGTATTACTATTTAACTTTTATTCCCCGAATTCCTATGAAACTGTTCAAGGTGTATAGCTTGTAAAATCTATAATATTTAATCACGTGTTGAAGTATAAGTATTGGACCTCTAATCAGTTACAGTTCTTTCACTGATTTTAGGATTGTATCAAAACTACATGATCACAAGTACTGTCAGTAGCCGCGGAAGGTCAATTTTCCAGGGGGGGACAAGCCTATGTTAAGCATAGGTACATAATAAAGTATGTACCCATTTATTAACATTAGGAATTCAAAATTTCAGGGGGGGACAATGCGCCCGGTTCCCCTATGGTTCCGCGGTCCCTGAGTACTGTAAAGGATATTTGTTTTATTCTCGTCGGCCTTATTTATCCGGCAGTTGTCCTATCTCATCATTTCCTCTTCGCTGGGCTCTATTTCTACAACCCAAAAAGTCCCAACTACATCAACTCACTTCTGAGTACTAAGAAATATGGACTGGTTTCTTACATGATGGTCCTACCGGAACTCGCTGGATTTCTCCTGGACTGGTCATCTGTTTATTTTCTGATTCTATTCTGTATCCCATTTCAGCTGTGCGCAAAATATTGGATGAAGCAAATCAGGTAGTAGCACTACTGTTCGAAGTTACAATCGTTTTTTTAAAATTTGGACACAGTTTAGTAGTTCTCGTCATACAGTTTGATCTAATATAATTATTTGTTTCAGCATGTCTCATATTGACACCAAGACCACAAGACATTTACTTCGTGAACCCAATCGAGTTGTTTTCATGTACCGTCAACTTGACATACTGACGCGAATGTACAACATTGCTCTGGCGGACATTTGTCAACCGCTCATCACGTTAACGACCGGGGTAATGTTTGTGAGCTGCTCCTTCGCAACGGTTCGATTTAGTGATCGGATGCATTGGTTCCCGTACACAATGATGCCTCTAACAGCTCTGGCTATTCTCCTCTACAACAGTGTTGTCTACCCATCAGCTGCTGGGATCATGACCAGCTCCACTGACTTCCGTTACTCCTGGGAGAAAGGCACGGACACGGAATCTACTCCTACCGTGGGATCACGTGTCTGCTCCAAATCTATTTTGGAGGCCCTGTCGTTTACTTGGTAGACCCATTCCCAATTTTCCACCAAATGCGTCGCCTCAATCAAATCTTTATGAATCCCAAAATTGTCAAAGTTTTTTTTGCAGCGTACAACGACATTATCAATCTTCAGAAAGACTTTGGTCTATACGTTGTCGGACTGGTCGACCTTCAGATCATGTGCAACTGGGCACCTGTAAGCCTGGATTTGCGCCGTAATATCGGGTTGGCGCAAGTTATTGATAAGACGTTATCCATAAAACTGGACAAGGGTTTACGCAACTCGGATTATCGAGTCCGTCCCCTTCCACTTCTATTGGAGCAATACGCAGCCAACGACGTCCTACATCTCCCTCAACTACTCAAGTGTCTGTTGGAACAGCCAGGAAAATCAGCCTACCAACGGTTGACAGAGGGTGCTCATTATTCCTCATGTATCGCTGAATCTCAATACTCGAAAAAAGGCAACGAGTACATTGGAGTCAACGCGTTGTCATCCCCAAAAAGAATACTCTTATTTGTGCGAGACCTTGTAGCGAAAAAGGAAGATGTTGCCCCTTGTTACCTTCTCAGTCACGGGACCATTGATAAAATGCTCAATTTTAAGACTGACAAAGTGTCAAAATTTGTTCGACGCTTTGAAAAACCAGAGGCCAGAGTCAATCAATATTTGTCAACATTTGCACTCATTCACACGGAAAAGGACAAGAATGTCGTCATTGAGTCGGCTCGAGAAATAACTGGATTTCCTCAAGGTAATAAGCCATATGTTCTTCCTCATCCGTCCAAAGTACTCTCGTCCCTCAATTTTTCTAGTAACCGTTCTCTGCTGCCTTATCAAAAGAAATAAATAATTTAGCATCATCATCTTTTAAATTGCACTAATTTTATTCAAGTATTTTAAATCAACTATTGGTTCTAGTAGTTTAATAGTCATGTGTTGGGTCAAGCGGATTTTGTCATTTAATATTTGTCAATTAATAATAATTATATTAATTTTAATTACAATTAAAAATAATTGCTGTAGCATTTTTATCCTTCAAATTGAATACGTTTGTATTAATGTTGATACTTTATTTTAAAATAATTTAAAATTTATATAATTACTTTGCTACTAGTATACTAAAATATTTTTATATTTTCCTCTGTGTAAAAGTAAAAGTATGTAACATGTTTATATAATGGTTGTAATAGGTAGTATTCTCATTTGTGTAAAAAATATACAATTGTAAGGTTTAAAAATGTTAATTTTAATTAGGTATCTTTGTAGTGCAAATTGTAATATTCATCTATACAACTAAATTAGTACATTATTTGTGAGTTTGTAATAAAATGCGTACGAATATCAGCTTAACTGTCAAATTTTTGTTTTAAAACGTAAAAAGTAGACATAACCTACTACAATACTTTATTTTGTATGTACCAAGACCATCACTGGTGGCCTAATTCGTGTGCGTGCAATTGAGTCTTCTCCAATGATACGGATCCGCATGGGGAAGCAATGCTACGTCGAGAAGGAGACTCTATTAATTTGGATAAATATTATTGTAAATCAGACAATTGCAGTATTAGTTGGGGTGGAGGCATAATTAGATACAGTTGCAAAAATACAAAATACTTGGAACTATAAAATAATAAAATTCCAAACCGGACATTTGCTGCCTATCAACAAAGTAGGAACCCTACAGAAATGTTTGCTAATGGGATTTAGCATTTGAAAGTAAAAACGCGGACTGTAACAATCACGTATTTAATTTCAAAAGTCACGCTTGTTTTAGTTCCCGTCCATGTGCAAGTGTCGAGTACTACAGACAGAGCCGAAATTTAATTCTATTTTAGAAAACGTGACTGCATAATACCAAGCACTACGGCAAAGTACAAAATAATTCTCGTTTAACTAGATTGTCATAAGAATTTCCGGTTGTTGCACATTTCCCCGTGGATATTCCCCCTCCCCCACTCTTAACATGGAATAGCCCTCCATCCAATGCTTAATGAGTAAGCTTAAGTTCCACTTTCAGTAGTCTAAAATAAAAAACAATTGTCATTTAATATTTATGAAAAATAAGCAAATACGATTATAATAATTGACGGCAGCAATTTTGTATAGAAAACGCGATTTAATATATCAAATATTTAAAAAAAGTGACATAAAAATGGTAGGTTCCTGCAAAAATTCCACAAGCTCACGACGAAGTGAATTACAGTTGGAATAGAAGCAGAAAAGCTCAAGAGTAGAGGCTTGACTATCATCCGGGTGTCTCACGACGTCTGTAGTTGTGAGATAGCTATACTTTTAATCCCGTGAACTACAAGGAACATAGGAGACGTAGGTAGTAACATAATTATTATTATTGATCTTATACACTGTCTGTATAAAGTAGTGAATTATTAATAAAAGCTTTTAAAAAATTTACATACATATTATGTTTACATTTACATTGACTTCCACTTCACTGATTGCTTCATGGACTCATTTTTTTTCACTCAAGCGTCTTAATACACATAATAGGAATATGTTGCCTACATAATGGATAAAGATGAATGTATACTTCATAAATCATGATAATAGCCCCAGCACATTAAATTGATTAAACAAACCCAAAACACAATATCCCGCACCTGCAAGGTAGACACGTCATTAAAAGGCCCTGGTTCGGTTTCAGACTTCATACATTTATGTATTTAGAAGTATGTTGAACTGAACTATGGCGTTGGACAGTGTACACTGTATACAGAGTAAAAGTAATAATTACACACAATAGATGTGTTGTTATAGTTGAAATACTTTGAATTGTTGACCTAACATAATCTTAAGTTCGGGCCAAATAAATAAGGTGCCTTCTCTATTACAATATTTTTCCTTGACGCATATATATATCGTACTATGTATATGGTCTGTGAAGAACCAAAATGACCCATATCCAATTTAAGCTACAATCAAAATGAGCTATGTCATAAAAACAA
>JAQFZE010004716.1:0-10949 GCA_034695245.1 Dicyrtomina saundersi | reverse complement strand
AAAAAAACGTAACTTAATTTTTGCAAAAAACTATTGCTCAAAATTGAAGTCGTTGGCAATCCCTCGAAGATAACCTATAGGTCGAACATCAGGTAAATTGTAGGTATCCGCAATACGACGCATGCGTATTGCGTGTTCAGCGTAATGGCGTCTCTTAGCCGGAGGACCTTTACCTACTTTAATTTTCTCAAGTTTTAAATCTGTTAGCTGTTGTTAATTCTTCAGCCCAACAATAAACTTCCAAAGAGTTGGGTGTTGTGCTACTAGAAGCATGTGAAAAGAATTGCTAAAACTTTCAGTAGTTAAGCGTTAACTACAATATTTATAGATTCCCAATTCCCGATTTGAAAAAATTAAGAAAATTATTAAAACTATAGTTGTATAGGGTATGAAATTATCTACTTCCTTAGTTTGGAGAATATTTGTACAATTATTGGCGTCAATTTCTCAAGCTTATACATCGGAGAAAAACTTTATTAAGTCACTGATGCACAATTGCAATAGCCTTAAACCTCAGTATACAATACACAATTTTCTTAATTAGCATTAAAACATTTTTGTAAAACAATATTACACAAATAAATCTCAAGTATATAAATGGTGATTATAAATCTTAATTGATCCTCTAAGAGCGAACATTAAAATATCGTCCACCACTGTCAACGGAATGCCAAACGATTTAGCCCACGACCTGAAAAAATTAGCTATAGCTCCACGTGCACCAATATATACAGACCTATTACTTCTATCTTACAAAAAAAATCCTATTTCTTTAACTTTAATGTTACGTCGGAAATGCACTCATTCTTTACGACGATATTTCGCCCTTGCGCTCTTATGTCTGCGCTCCTCTGTCCTGTTCCCCTTAATTTTTGGCCAACTACGTACATTGTGAGGTCCTTCGACTTCTCCAAAAATTGCAATCATTGCATGTATTTTGTTCAAAATGCTTAATAATCGCTTTTTATGGATGTTTGAACATTGTGCAGTACTACTACTCACTCAGACATTTGGAGTCTTGGATTGGATTTTAGTGCAGTTTCTTATGCACTGTACCTTGCACTCACATGTGTAAAATATAGCATAGCTATTGCACATGCTATAATGTATTAAAGTTTTCCAGAAGAGTAACTCCAACTGGAAGCCTATATGTGCTTGAAAATACAAAATAGGGATAGGGATACGACGAGACTCAAAACGAAAACGACTGCGACGGTGGAGGGCTATCTACATTCTACACAGTGTGCCTATGCTATACTTCGGCTTCGTTATGTGCTTATTTCATGTGAGTGCGGAACGAGCGGCAGTAAAGTCTTGGTATGAGACTGACTAGTGAGATGACTGTATGATGATACAGAGAGCAAGTGGAAGTGGCAGTGGCAGTGGTAGTGGTAGTGGCAGTGGTGGTTGTATATGATCTGAACATAATATCATGGGGGAGAAAGAGAAAGAGTTTAGGGTTGGCTCACACTGGCACTATAGTATGAGGCTTGCTACTACCATTCATTCCCATTGCTTCCCTACTCTGTATAGCAGAATACATTTGCGGATAGAAGCGGTCTAACGCACTGTAGTGTAGTGTAGAGTAGAGAGCGTCTGATCGTTGCTGTGAGTGAAGTTAGTTTAGTTGATGGAAGAAAGCTGGCTCGAGAGTGAGAGCGAGGGAGAGAGCGAGACCGAAGCGAGGAAAAAAAAAGTAAAGGAGACTGAAGTGCAGTGAGTCGAATTCAGTGAAAGCAGAGAGTGAGAAGAGATTGAACGTCGTCTTCCTTCTCCTCCAATTCCAATATATATAACCACCACCACAGTCATCCACATCCACAGTCAGATCATCTTGACTCCGACTCCAACTCGGGCCCCGGCTCCTGACACAGTCACAGTCCGACTGAGACTGTCTTTGGTCTGGAGTGACTGAACTTGAAGTTAAAATAACTTGAGAATGATCCTACCTCCACGCTCCTCTTCTTTTCTTTGTCAACACTACTAAATACTTTGACTGTTGTGTCACTTTCCCTGACAAACCTGACCTTATCAAATTATCTCCTTGAATTCTGTTCAGTTTCAAGTATCCAGTTCCCAGTTTCCAGTCATCTCATCTCTTCAACAACTCAGAAAATTATTCAAGGATTTCATCGGCATCGGCATCGGCGTCGGCAACGGGAGTGAATCTGTACAATATACTACCACTCAAAATCCCTTCCGCTTTGTGTACTATAGAATAGTTGACAGTTCCTACATACGAGAATACAAGCGGCGATCTCACATCACAGTGTGTGTCTCTTCTCGCTATCCTTGTTGTCGTTTTCGTCTCAGTCGTCGTGAACAGTGAAACTCTGTTGTTCTTGTTCTGTTTTCCTTTTTTGTTCTGCCAGTCTGATTTTTTTTTTTACATATCTAATCTTTTTCTCAAAATAAAAACTTTTATACTTGAGTTTCTTTTGTTTCCTTCTCTTTTCGTCTCCGGGTGCTTGTCTGATACTGATATTCGAGACGGATAATAGCGATAGCGGACAGTCGTGTTGAAGGGGAAGAACTGCCTGGCTGAGAGCGAGGAGGACAGGAGTATTTCTACTTTTAACTACTACCCTCGGTGAGGAGAGGTTCGGTGAGGTTCTCTCAGTTTTTATTATTACGGCTACGGTTGACGTCGACGGGGAAAGAGGCAGGGAGGGAGACTACATGCCGACTCCCGACAAGTCTACACAAGCAAAAGAAGAGAAGAGAAGCAAATGTAAAAAGTAAAAGGAAGGAACACACGTTGTTTCCATCTCCATCTCTCCGAATATATCTCCTCCTTTTATTATTGACTGACTCTGTCCCCTGGCCCTGGTTGTGGCTTCCTTGTACTGCTGATACTCTATATAAAGTAGGCAGTGGTGGTCCTGAAGTTCTGAACGTGGCCGTGCTCTCCTCGTCCTCGTCGCATCGGTTTAAATAATAACAGGGACAAATACACTGAAAACTACAAGGAAAGCGAGAAGGAGAAGGAGAAGGAGAACGACAACTACAGATCCAGCCACTGTTATTTATTTCAGAGGACGGAGAGAGAGAGAGACTTGTTCCCGTTCCCATTACCGCTCCTTTTGGTCATTGTACGAGTAAGGAAGGAAAGCTGACAAGTACTTCTTCTTCGTCTTCCTCTTCGTCTTCCTTCTTTATCATCCTGCAGTAGTCTGTCATCTGTAAAAGTTTCCTTAGTCGTCCATTCGGTAAGTGCCTAAAAGTCTAAGAAAAAGGAAGGACGGTCGGATTCGGATTCGGATTCGGATTCGCATTCGTTGTCCCTATACATAGTACATGTAGAGTAGATGCCTATAGGTCTAGATTCTAGATAAGAAGTGCAAGCAATGCAGGGAAGCATATTATATCTATTTCCTTGCAAGCCCTGTGGAATTTCTATTCTCATTTATTATTATATTATTACTACTACTACATATTATTATTATTATCTTGGAAGTTGGGACGTTGTTGGGAGGGAATGGATATTTAAATATGTAAATCTTTCATGTTCATTTTTCAAGAATAAATTTTTCTCAAGTCTCGTTTGTTGTCGGCCTTGGCCACTCTGTCCTCTGTAGAGCTCTACGTTTCCCGTCTCGAGTCTCCCATAGAGAGCCAAAAGATAAAGATGAAATGTAGGAAATAAAAGTAGCGTGTATAGGTAGGTATGTCATATTAGCACGAAACATGCCCTAGCCAATATAGACTAGGTACTAGACTCTCGACGTCTCATAAAAAAGAAAATAATATTAAAAACGTGCTAGGATTAGCCAGGGCGAGGATGCGTATGTGTCATTGTGATTGTAATTGTATAAGTTTATTGTGAGGTTTTATATTATGTATATTTTTTATGTATTAGTAACGTGTGGTTCGTCTAGTTATATTTTTAATACCCTCTTTTTTTTTTCCTCCTATTGAAAATTGAGTATGTCAGTGTTATTGGAGATGTATATTGTCCGTGATTTCCTACTTAGTATTTTGGATCTGAATTTTTAGAGAGAGATCCTCTCTCGTCTCTCAGTCAGCTCTTTGCGGTTCGACAGATTCTTTCAGTCTCCACTTTAATCAGTATAGTACACACGCTTTAATTTTCCTGAGTCAATAACAGTAATCGATTCTTTTTTTTTTCTTTCTCATCTCATGGAAAGGAAAAATGGTTGTAGTCAAGACATGTATATGTACGCTCATAGTATGGACATGGAGAAAGCAGAGTCTTTACTTTCTGGGCCTACTATATAGGCACACACAGGCTACAGGCGGATGTGTATGAGCATGTATTATATAGAGTTTTTTGGTCTGACATGAAGTTGGGATATAAATTGGGAAGGAGGCTTTATCTTCCTCGCTTCTCTAAACTCCATAGAATATAGAACTCTCTCAGTTTCCCTCCCTTTCAACTGGGATGAGTAGGAGAGAGACAGATTGAAATTGAACAAACCACATGATACTAATGCTAATAAACATGGAAGAAAACCCCCATGTACATCTGTAGCACTCTATGTAACTTAAACATTAGACAACGTTACAACACACAATTAAATGACATCCGCGTGTCTCTCTCTCTTTCTCTGTCTCGCCTCGCCTCGCGCTTTTACTTTTACTTCAACTCCGAGCCTATTATATACGCCCGAAGTACGTACGTAGAAAGGAGCGTAGCGTGGATAGATAAGACATTATTATGAGAGTGGGAGATATATTACATATATAGGAGAGGAAGCGTCGGACTCGAGAACGTATTTAATACAACACGCTTAAAGTAGACTGATTTAATTAAATTCCGTAATCCGAGATGATCTAATTAATTAGTGTATTGTGTCAATAAAATAATTCTTGTTTATTCTTATTTCCCTATCTCCCCCCTTTTGACTTTTTCCCACATGGAATACATATACCTATATATATATAGACAGACAGACACATATACATATACCTCTGTGTTTTGCATATTAAGCCAAACATTTTCTTTTCGGATCTCTTTCATTCTTTCTTTCTCTATCCGTTTTTACGGTCAACCAACTAAATATCTTTACAGCCTCCTCCAAAAAAATGTAATCACATTTTGTTTCCTGTAATATGTTGTCTGTCTTTTTACTGTCACTTTCAAATCTTTTTTCTTTGAGCAAGAAAATTTTTTGTTCGCGTATATTGAGTCCTAATAATCCCCCTATTTTGTGTCTTTCTTCTTTTTTTTTGATGATGTAGCTGTCAAACTCAGGGAAATGTTTCCCTTTCCTTCAAGTGAATACATTCTTTTTTTAGTGAGGCAAATTTAATTAATTTTTCTATAATCATGAGCTTAATTAGCTGGAGGGGCTGAATTAGTAAAGGCAGTTTTGTAATTGAAAAAATAATATTAAATATAAAATTGATCCAGCCAGATGGAAATCAAAATCGAAATTGAGAATATTGAAGAATTTTTTGAACTTATGAAAAAATAGGCAAAATTATATGGCCTTGAATTTGAAATTAATTTATAACAATACCCATAATAATTAATTTGATCAACTCAATATATAAGTACCAAGCTGAGAAAATTCTCACAAAATTTTGTTTACTTTAATCCAAGGGGGGGCGAGAGCATTTCCTAAATTCAATATACATTTCTACAGTGGGATAAACATGGGAGGAATCTGGCTTTTAATTTGTGATCTTCATCATTCTAAAATTCCATGTTTTGGAGGAAACATGGCCCCTTGTTGCTGGGTTGATAGATGTTGTTGAGGACGTCATATCGCGTCATGATATTATGAGACTCATACATAATATAATTTGAGGCGAAGGCAGGATTTCGCCCTCCTCCTCCTTCGCCATAGCTCCCTCCCATACATACAAACATAAAAAAATAGTATTTACCTATTATATACAGCATAGAGCAAAAATATTATTGCACATTGCATCACGCCTTCAAAATCCCATCATCTTTTCAAATTATCTGCCGCTTTGTGAATGTCAAGAATGCCAATATATAATACTACTACCATTCTCTAGATAATGCGTACATACCCGGTATTCATGTAATACTTGTGTGTGGACGTGCCATTTTTAGAATTTCTCTCTCTCTCTCTAGCTCTAGCTCATATTTGGAGATGCATGAAACTTAACCTATAGCCAAACCCACCCACCTACCACCATCACCATCACCACCCCCACCACCACCACCACCACCACCACCACCACCACACACACACTTTCATTATTATTATTATTATTTTCTCTCTCACTTCGTACGTTCCTACTCGTTCAACTTGCATTTGAGATTGACTTTTGGCACTCTAATATATTATAGATATTATTATAGACTGTAATTACCTTAGTAAATTTTAATATTAGCGTATGTATATGTATAAGCTGTACTAACCATCTACCATTACATTTTATGATTATGATGACTCAAAAAAGTGTAGTTTCTGAGTCCATATAGTATATGGCTATAGTTGCAATATAGTGGTACTAGTTGTAATCATAACTTTCTTACTAACTAGCTCTCTAAATTTAATTCTAAAAATTGAATAAGTGAAGGATATGAATGTATAATATTCTGCATAGATCTAGAAACCTACCTCCTAGAAGCCATAGATTTTCTAAACCTTTTCAAGAATACAACATAGAAATATTAGAATTTTAGACTGTAATAAACCTGCAACATGAATGATCCAGCTGGCTTTAAAATTTAGCAAATGTACGGAGCCTAATTGTATATGTATAGACTCTAGTTAAAGATACAAATAATTATTAATGAATGACTGTTCAGTCTTAATTACGTTTCTATTGACTCCAATATAATGTCAAATTTTCGTCTCTTTCCCCAAATCCCCCCGAAAAGAAGGAAGAAGGATAATATGGAATTTATATGAAAGGAAAATTCAAAATTATATATTTTATTTTGAAATGCTATACAATCCAAGGTGGGCGTGAAATTTATACGCTCAAAAAAAAAAACAAGGACCTGAATAAAAATCCCGTCACTTCTATAGAAAGAAATTCATTCACGAGGCAAGTCCTAATGAGCATTAAATTTCATCAGTGAAAAAAGTCACAGTGCAAATAAGCCACACACATCACAGTTGGTAGAGATACGGAATCTCCATAGGGCTCTCACTTCTATTGTGTACCAGCAACCAGACCCAGCAGAAACTTGATGGCTCCAAAAAAGCTCCTGCAGCTTCTTCTTCCCATAGGTTCCTCTCACTCAGGACCACTCACGATCTCTGACTGACTGACTGACTGACTGACTCACGATGAGAAGAATAGAATTGAAATGAAGCGAGAGACTGACAGACAATAGTTAAGGCCCTTCCGCCCGTCCTTTTCCCTTGTTAGCGTCATGTCATTTCTCGTCGACTGAACTAAAACTAAATGAAACGAAACCATACAGGAAGAGAGCAGTAGTGGAAGAAAAGATGAAATAAAATCAAGACAAGGAGAAAAGAGAGAGAGAGAGACTAAACTAAAGTTAAACCGGATCTCCTTGTTAAATTAAACAATGGAGGAGAGAGAAAGAGGGAATACTTGCAGTAATTCCAATTAAATCCCCGTGTTTTCCTTCTCATTTGAATAACACTCCTCGTCCTCGTCCACTTTTCCTGCTCAACTAATTTCATTCTAATGGGAGTAGTAGTAGTAGTAGTAGTAGAAGAATACTACTGCCACTACTGCGAATATGAAAATACTCATGCTATGTATCTGAATATCTCTATTTCTATTTCTACTATACAAAATCCTAAAACGAAAGCTAATGAGAAAAATACACCACATTATTAAAGAGTCTCCATGACTCCTTTCAACTTTCCAAGGCAAAGACAAAGGGCTCTCCTCATGACTTATGAAAAGACGCACACAGCAGCCGCGACCACAGGACCACAAGGAAACGTCCTACAGTAGTCGGCGTCGGAAGTTACACAGATTCACAATCTCAGAAATTTTAGATTCTACAACCTCCGCATTCCCTCGCTCCCACCCTCCCCCCTCTCAACATTCTCATTTTCATTTCATTCAGATTTTCAAAATGGTAAATTAAGAATTTACTTCTGCTCCTAAAGTGGGAATAAAGAGCCCGAATCTTATAGCTTAACGTAGACCGCCACAAAGTACAAAGTCCACAGGACCAACTCCCAATTTTCCAGCTGCATCTAATGACTCAGGAGTCTACATATATAGGGAGTGTGTGGAAATCCGGAGTCGGAGCCTGAGCTTTCCGTTTTGGTTTTCGTCTAGCAGTAGGTATAGTCTGTAGGAGACATGTTTTCGAATCTTAATTTATTACAAAAGGGGAAGTTGGGCTGGTCTGGGTCTGGGACTGGGACTGATGAGACTGATATCTGTACAGAATCAGTAGACACAAGGATAAGGACCGTTTTCATTTCCTTTAATCTTTGTCAGATTGAGATATAAAATTACCACAGGGTGGTCAGAGCGTCGTTAGCGCCGGGTGAGAATTGTCGTCCATGTCCCTTGCTCCTCCCAAGATTTGTCAAAGAAATCTGTAAAGTAGAGAAGTTACCAAACAAAGTAAGAATCAAGGATATTAGTTTCGGTTTTGGGACTAAATGAGACAAATCACACCCCTCCCCCTCTCCCCCTACAACACTAACACGTAATATGCAACTCATTTTTATTTGTATGTGTGTAGTGTATCCCCAAGTAATTAAAATTAAATAAAGCACTCGGCTAAACACGTCCACTTGTCATATGATCCTAGGGATGCCTAGCTCATCAGCTCTGATCTCCATGTGTACACTGTCGTTTGTCGTTTGTACATCTGGATTCTATACATTCTAAATAGAGATCTCATTTCCCCGCCCAGAGTCCCAGAGATTTACTTCTCAATAATAATAAAGCGTCTTTCTTCACGTCGTCTTTCCTTAGAATTCTGTGTCCATTTCATGGTCGTCTCCGTCTTCGTCTTCGTCTTCGTCCCCGCTCGCATCTCCCCGTCACTTTCACTGTTCACCGTCTGTCTCCTTCCGCCTTACATGAGTCTCCTACTCCTATTCCATTCCCCGAATTCCCAAGTCAAATTAAATCAACTAATACTGTTTGTCTTCTTAGCTCCTATACAGTTCCTATACTGTACAGTCAGTCCCGCGCTAAGTAAGTCTAATCCGTGAGCAAAAACTCGGACGGGGAAGCAGCTCCAACACATCAAATAAATACCAATAACATGTAGGTACCTACCTACGGCGTGGAAATCGGTGTGGCGTGACAAACGTCTTCTATTTTTTGCGTATGTACATCTTATGTATAGGTATAGGCATGTGTGGTGCCTTTATTACATGTCGCCGGGGAGGCTATACATACCTATTTGATAAAGATTGAGGACCAAATTATAGTATGTACAGCCCTATAGTAGGAGGGTAGAGTGGCAGCTTACTTTTATAGTATACTACTGAGAGTACACAACAAGTCATGACTCCGTTATGTCGACGTCGACGTCCACACCTAAATATTCTCAATTGCCTATTGTCTATTGCGTAGATCGTCCAATCATGTCGTGACACCAAGACTCGACTCACATACCCACTTAGGCACCCATACTCGTACCGGTGCCGGTGCCGGTACCGGTACCGGTCCCACCCTCATCATTTTCTCCTGCTCTCTCACTCGAGTTGCTTTCTCCCGTAGTGAGCTGCAAGGGGAAAATAAAAACGCGATAGGAAAGGAAGGATCTACATATGTTTTTATCCACATATCTCAAAACTGTTGTTCTTGTTCTTTAGTCGACATGTATAAAGGAAACCGACGAGGTACGCAGAAAATGGGAGATTTCAAATATGAATTGGAAAGCTATGTGTAGATTGAGTAGATTGTGCCAAGATATACAGATAAGTGAGTGCATGCAGATAATGCTATAGCTCCGTCCCTGTTTTGATAGAGTCTCTACTAAATGGACATAAACATGCAGGTAGAGTCTGTACTGCTTTTTTAGTCCAGAGCTACATAGCATTGTTTCCATTCTACATCCACTATCGGGAGTCGGCAAGTGTGACAATCGCTATAACAATCAGTGACTGAGTAGAATGAAACTCCTACCACTGTATTTCTACGTATACACAATTGACGACTCAGGAGTCAATCAGTCGTCAGACTTTTGGGCATTGCTCTGAATCACGAGGAGGTGAGGCATATGGGAAATGGAGGATGTATCGTGATCTGTACGGGAACCGGGAATGGGAACTGCCATGGCTACGGCTCTGCTTTCGTCCTTTATATATGGATGGCTCTGATTCCCTTATATAGAATATATACACTCCGTCCTTAAGGAGATACTAGACTCGCGAGGCTCGAGAGGCAAAACTCAAGACTGGCTTTGTGATTCTGCTTATAGTCTCTATCACTCTATAGGAAGGTATGTGTGACTGGCAGTTCACATTCACATGTATACAGCTATATATGGATCTGGATCTAACTCTCTCATTGCTCTCTCCTAACATTGGAGCTGGTTGGTAGGTCACAAATTCGAATAGAAATACCGTCACGGTCCTTGTCTTATTGTGTTGTTCTGTATTCAATTCCACTGCAGCATTTTTTTTTCAGTTTTAGGCTTTGAGCTTTGTAGTAAATACTAAAGTATTCCTTTTGTCTGGGAGAGAGGAGAGAGGGAAGGCTCTTTATTGAGCATGGGATTTTCTTTCATGTACAGAAGTAGATTGTCGACAAGACATATTATAGAGTACCTCCCTACCAATGTACCAATGTGTAGACTATACATATCCTGTATACCTGCATGAATTCCTGCAAACGACAAGGCATAAGGCGAACAACTCCATACTTCATCCATCTCCAACTCTATGTATAAGCAGGGCCGGACGAAGGAATTACTTTTAGGCAGCAATTTGTTTCCATACAAAAACCACCATTTAGATTTATTGATGGTTTTCTTTGGTAAAGCAAATGTTGTATTTGCATGTTTTAGAAAATTAAAAAATGTTCGATTTACTTGATTCAGAAAA
>JAQFZE010004715.1:0-10950 GCA_034695245.1 Dicyrtomina saundersi | reverse complement strand
TTTCTAAAACATGTAAATACAACATTTTGCTTTACCAAAGAAAACCATCAATAAAATCAAAATGGTAGTTTTTGTATAGGAACAAATTGCTGCCTAAAAGAAATTCCTTCGTCCGGCCCTGTTCTATAGTGTGTGTGTGGGCTAAATATACGCGTATGTAAATTTATTTTTAGCTCGAGTATAGCATTAATTTAAAGTGCAAGGAGAAAACGAGGGCGAAAGCGACAGTGACATCCGAATTTCGAGATCTCAAAATGTCTAAAAGTTAAGCGACATGCTAATGTAATAATATAGTTAGAGCGGAAATGAGAGTTATGAATTCGAATTCGAAATAGGATTAGAAGCATACATACAAGAAATCATTAGTTTTATCTACGATACTACTCGAGAGTCAGAGTTAAAAAGGCATGTAAATAGCTACAGTGCCCAGTATACAGCTATACCATAAATATTGAATATTGAGTTCAACGTCTATAATAAAGCTACTAACTACCTACTAACTACTCCTAACTTCCCATGTGTTCAAGACGTTTAATAGTATTACAGGAGGTGGAATTGAATTAGTCTAAATTAGCTATATTATAGCATGCGACAATTCGTCATTCCGATATTCCAATTAATATGGACCTCCTAATTATACCTCGTCCTACTATATAGGTCTATAACTTTAAGCGCTATTAGAACGTAGTTCCTCGTACCTCGTAATGGAATTACTGTAGAATCCAAGTGCCTTTAGCATTTTCCTTGACATTGCCGTTGTTACAGTGACTGACTGACTGACTGACTGACTGCCTCACTGACTGTAACGATAGACGATTAGTGTCAGTGTTTCAGCCCACGTATCTTAAGGAAATAAGGCTATATTTCACACATTTTTTTTCTTCTACACTCTAACACACGGGTTTCATAGCTTCCATATCTCAAAAAAAAGAATATTACTTTTTTCACTCTTCACTCTTTACCCTTTCCATTTTCATACCACCCAAAGCCCCGCTCTATAAAACCCTATAGTGTCTAAGTGAGTGCTAATAATACAGTACATAAATTAGCTCGAGGTGAATTTGTATCGATTTTCTCCCCATCCTTTGTTTGCTCCTCATTTAATAGATTATTGATTTTTCTCTTGGGCTCCGCAAAAAGTAAAAAAAAATATCGTGGTAATTTATATGAAAGTATGAAAAGCGAAAGTAGTGGATATAAACATAATATATTATGTAGTACCTATATGCTATGTAGACCTACTTTTTTCAAGTCTATTTCCTCACTATGAATTATTATACTCTCATCCCCCCCCCCCCCGAAAAAAAACGAGGGAGTGTTGAAATGCGAAATTTAAAAAAAATATTGAATGTGGAAATCATTTAAAAGTACAGAGTGTCTATATGTGTATAGACAAGAACAAGGAAGTAGGTGTAGGTGTCTATATGTGAGCTGATGATATGATGTAATATTATTTGTGTGTGTGTGCGAGGGGAAAAAAATGGGACAGCAAATTAAATTCTCATGAGAGCATGAAATACGAAGGAGAGGAAGGGCGGAAGGAATTCGCTCGAATACGGAATGCGGCTACACAAGGCGAAGACGACCGAACTAACAGAACTATGTACAGCCTTTTTCCAGCGCGCGTGAATAAATCAAGTCCTAAGGAGATTCTAGTTTTTTTTTTAACTTTTGTATGATAATCACGTCCTTTCTCTCCTTTCCTTAAAATGAAGTGGAGTCTCTATATCTATGCACATAGCTGAGGATGGGTAGCTTATTATTTCAACTTTCACATTCCTCGTCAATTATTTCCTTGTATGTAGGTAGGTATATCTCCTGGCAGAACGAGAACGAGAACGAGGGGACTTGGACAAGGAGTGGATGTGTGTACCGGTACCGGTGCCGGTACCGGTACCGAGTGCACTATATATCCAGCCCGAATTCGACTCCGAATCCGAATCTACATTTACATAGCTCTGGGTCTGCCTATGTAAAGTTTGAGAGACTTCTTATCTACTCTCCACTCGTTAAAAGAAAATGAACTTGTGAAGTCGACGTGACACTGTATACACTGTTCCGTCTAATCTTCCTCAGCCCCCGTGTGAGTGAGTCAGTCAATGGAGGGCTTCCGCAGTATCCAAGTTTTATTTAAGGAAAACTTCGGATTAAACAGATTTTTTATTTTTTTACAAATTCTAAAAATCTTCCTAAACTTGAAACTTGGATAGCGTGTGGGACGTGGGGGGCTATGACCTACGTTCATTTTTTTTGTAGATAGTCGATTTTAGTTTCAGCTAAAAAATAGATATGGGACATTTTGATTCTTCAGAGGCAATACAACAACAACCAAAACAATTTCTCTATAAAAAATACTTTTCCTTTATATGTAGGAACTTTGAAATAATTGTTGACTTTTTTTCCCGTTTGCCTCCGTCTCTGGGTTTAGGCCATATCATTTCAATCTTGTGATTCTTCATGTGGATTGATCTTGATCTCGGAAAATTGAAATCCGAAATCACTCCTGTGCTGATTGTATTTGCCAAAGAGGATTCATTCCCAAACGATTTCATTCGCTACATGCTGCATTACTTTACAGTCTAAGTCTGAGAGGATACAGCTACATGTGTATAGGCATAGGCTAAGCACTCTTATCGTTATCGGTGTTGGAATCGGAGTCCGATCCGGGTCAGCTACCATAGCTACCGCAATACCCATAGACTCTGTACTATAATGCAATGTGACTTTTTTTTAGCTTAACCTAGAAGCTATATGATGTGGATTGAAGCTCAAAGTACCTCGTACAAATCAATAATGGGAAAATGTTATGTTAAGCGGGAGTGCAGAGAGAGACTCCTTTCTGGCCGCTTTATGATCACTTGAAATAAATTATAAAGATCTTTGATTTCCGTTAGGGATTAGTTTATCTCTGGTAAACAAACGCATGTGGATTCTGAATAATAGAGTTCACCCAAGTCTTGTTTGACTTTAATCCATTATTTGGCCACATGCACATAGGCGGAGATGTGTAATGTGATGTAGACATAGACATGTGCCCACGACCACCATCACCGCAAGCAATTTGTCAACAGTAATTACAAAACTTGCCGAAATATGTTTTTTTTTTCATATTTGTTTCAATTGGAAAAATCCCTTCTTAATATTTGGATTTAATCGTAGGCGGTAGATACATATATAATATATAGTTCTCCCTTCCCTCTGATGTATAATGTATTTTTGATGAGAATTCTTTGAAAAAATATTGGAAATACCAATCTGCGTAGAATTTAGATTGTAAATACGCTTACGCTTTGCATACAATCTCAAAACATATGAAATTGGACATTGCTTGCGCATTAGCTTGTTCACACATTTGTCTATGTGGTCCGCCTTGCCCCCTGTTTGCACGTAATTACACAGCAAACTCACATTTGAATAGCTCACCGATTTGCAATTAAATTGCTAGGATTATACACGCACAAAAGAAAAGAAGATTATGTGTATGAGGAATCCACAGGGGAAATCTTTTGACGTCAGTATGTAGTAATTCAAAGAGCTGAGGTGAACCCCCCTGAATTTCCTAAGGATCGATATAATCACCGGAACTCCACTACATGTATATATTCCTGTTGTGGGAATTTTGTAAATCTTAATCTCGGTAACTACCTTTATATTTCCCTTTCTCTCCCCCTACTACGAAAGCTTTCACGAATATTAGCACGTCAATTCGACAATCTAGCACAGCGCTCAATGTATACGTACATATGGAACATATGCAACATACACTGTGTAAATCAAGACACGGAAAAAAGGGTGGGTAAAATTGTCTGTATACCCTCGTAGTTCGTACACAATATATACACATAATATGTACGGACGCCGACTCCCGGTCCCGGTCCCGGCCCGACGACACAGAGACACAGTAATCCGAGTGGGGCACTGGACCATGAGAAAATAACCAAGGGGAAGCTTCCCCTCTGTGTTTGTCAGTGCAGACGCCGTCAATTACCACCACTCATCCCATGCTTCGTCATGTACAAAGCTAATTTTGGTTGTGGTCCTCACAAATCCGCGGTGAAAGTTTCTTTTAGCAGAGCAGAGCGTAGAATGTCACTAGACTAATTACTTTAAAATACCGTCATGAATACTGAATTCACTCAATTGAGACAGTTACTAGAAATGGGAGACAGAGACAGAGATGTGCTAAATGTTGGATTTTGATTTTGAAATAGCTTATATAGCGACTTAATACGACTCTAATACATGGATGAGGGAGGGTGTGTTGTTGCGCGGGGATGTGTGGGATTGAGGGTGGCCATACAGATAGACCAGATTTAAATCCTCTTTTAAAATGTTCTCTACATTTTCTACGTCGGTTCGTGTGACAATTGAAAGGTAATTGTGACTGTGATAAACGAGAGAATCCTCCTGTCACTTCTCCGCCTATCTGACTACAGACAGACAGACAGTCAGACAAAAGGGAAAATGCAGAAAGGTAGAAAATTGAGATGACTAGGAAAATATCTGTAGTAGTTACACATATGATTCACGTACCTACCCATGTCTCTAGGTATAAGGTTTATTATAGGGATGGACTATGGCACTCGTCCTTACACATAATATGTTGACTGTCCCGTAATGACTTGATTTTCCAGAATATTATTTACCGTAAACGGATAGTCACACGTCTCTCTTCACGGTCACTGCATATCAACTCTTATTCATGGCTCGTCTCCTTTTTCCGTCTTTCGTTTCTTTTGTATTGAAATTACACTCTCCGTACAGTCAACTTACAGTCAAAGTCACATTTACCCGCACCTTCACCTCACTATCCAGTAGTGTGTTTCCTAAACGCTACGTACATATAGTCACAGATTATCAAGAAAAGACTCGCAAAATGTCAAATAACTCGTGTGCTTTGATTTTCATATTCTTGTCCTGTCCTTGTTCGTTTTATTATGGGGGCGTCTTTGCCTATGTGGCTGATGGCCGTCTACATATTATAAAGTATTAATATTAAGATATAAGCTTTCTTTCTAATCGTCCCTGAGTATAGAGTAATTAAATGTCTTTTTTTTCCACTGCTCCTTTTCTGTATGAGTGCTCTATTCCGTATCATCTATGACAATGACAATGATGATGATGATAATGATGATCCTCCACAAGATCGAAATATTGCACAGATCCCATGGAGCCCCTTCCCTCAATCTACTTCTCATTAATTGCCTTCAATTTTATACGAGGAGACGAGAGAGTAGAGAGAAGGATCATAATGGATTTTAATCCGCCCAACATCCTGCTTAACTGTCATCCTCTACATGTACATGTGTATCTCTATAAAAATAGTATGCATGGTGCACATGATGAGAGGACACATCTTGAAGAACAAAGACTCGCATTGTCATTCTTGAATGTGCTGCTTTGTTCTCGCTCTACTCACCATTGGTGGATGGGGGAGAGTAGGTAACTTATTCATTGTACCTTTTTAAATACACTTTGTTCCCCCTCATAACTCCCTTTCACCACATTATCAATCTCCTACATTGTCTACATGCTAAAGCTGAAAATTTCATTAATTAAGGCGGCTTAAGAAATTTGGGTGAGCTCTATATATATATAGTCGTAATGGCTTTGGCTATATATATATATAGCTCTAGCTATATGCAATTAGAGACTCAATGTAAAAATTAATTTAAAATATTTTCCAAGTGTCTTTTTTGAAGTAATAGGCAAATACTGGTTAGTTATACAATTATGCAAAACTGTGAGTTTTTTATCACTGAGCACCTTCCTTCAGTCGAATAAAGCAAATTCAAAATATACAGACTACTGTACGTGTTTTGTATTTGAATAAAAAAACCAAACTGTCCGCGATCTCATCGATTGGTTCACGGCTCCTTTGAAAAGTACGACATAACTGTCAAATTTTTTTGGTTGTTTGGCCTGGTTCTGTAGAATAAAAGTTTTGAGAAAAAAGAATGGTTTGGTGGTTTGGTGGTTAAAGTTTTGTTGTCAGTTTTGACTTAAAGTTTGATTCCCTCATCGTCGTCCAAGTCCAACGTGTCAAAAGTTTATATTGTCCATCTCAATATATTTCTAGTAATAATATCGTATGATTTTTTCAGTAGTTCACTGTCACCGCGCGCGTGTATAGAACAACTAAGGGAAAGGGGAAACGGATAAAAATAAAAGTTGTATCGTGTCGTGAGTGATAAAGCGACCGCCCGAGCCCGGATTCCCATCATGGATAATCCGTGTATCGGACTCTGGAGTCTACCTCAGACTCGAGAAGCAGTTAATAAATCTCTAAAATTACACTTCCGCCCTTTACATATAATTATATGCTAAAAGGATCTTGAAGAAAATGCACTTATGGGCCTTGAATAAATAATTAAATAGGTATAAAATACGGCGAAATAGAAAGGGAGTGATCCGAAACTCGAGACTCAGTCTATTTTCTTTCGTAGGGTCCGTAATGGTTAGATACATACGACGTGGGTTCTCTTTTATCCGCCTCTGCCTTTTGTGTGTACGTGTGTCTGTGTGTGTGTGTGCCTTGGAGTGCTTTGCAATACTTTCTATTAGAATCCCAAGAAGAACAAAGGCCTCGTTCGTATTTTATAGGTTAGAAAATAAATATTAGATAACTGACTCCCTGGCCGTGTGCGGCCGTGTGTTTAGGAAGCCGTTCGTCCGTCGGAGGAGTCTGTCTTAATCGGTTCGACTTGAGAGACGAGAGACGGAGTAGAGCACAAATGACGGGGAGAACTTATTCTTTCTCTTTGTTGTAGTTGTGGTTTGCGAATTAAGTGAAAGAAGGAGAGTGACGTCCGAGAGTGACAATGGAGAGAGAAACAAGGGGAAGTAGTCGAACAAGTAGAAGGGGAAGAAGAAGAAAAAACAGAGAAGAAACTGAGCAACTTACCTATTTTTTGAGAGAGTGTGTGACTGTGTGAAGGGAATAAGAGAAAGTCCAATGGATTATTGAGAGACTGACTAAAAGAGAGAAAGTTGAGAGAAAATGACAGGGACAGCCTTTAAAAAGTAGTAGCCATGGAAGGCTAACTACTAGTGTAAATCTGAGTTGAGAATTTCACCTACCCTCCTCTTTTATATGAGAAAACATTTTCGATCTGCTGGATCTGGATAGGAGCTGGATCCTGCGTTTGAGTTGAGGCGGACGCAAGCGCTACATCTTCTCAAAAGAAAAACTCAGAGAATATCTCCGCTGTTTTCTCTCCCAGTCTGTCTCTGTGTATGTGGGTCTCTTCTGCTCTGTCCTTCCTACTCCTTTGACGAGAGCTGGATTCGAGTGCATATGTAATCATACTTATAATACAGACCAACTTATCTTCCCAGGCTCAGCCTCCCAACTCCAACTCGGAGCCAACACCAAAATTCTGTCCACCAAACGCGGCATATATACGGAGGGATAGGTGCATATGGATTGGTATTGGTATCGGGTATTGGCAGTGCCTAACTAGACACATCAACTCTTCCGAAACTAACTCCTTAGTTCCACTCCTCCAGCTCCAACTATAGAGATCCTCTATTTACATGTTTTCCCCCAAATAGACGGATGAGAGAGCGAGTGTGTGTGTGTGTGTGTGTGTAGAATGGAGCATCATAAACGCTTTGGTCCTTTGAAATTTTCTATGTACCTAGTTCCGTAGCTTTGTATTTTATGCAAAGCGCAGAAAGAACCTACCTACCTACCTACAACTACCCACTACCAAGTAAGTACGCTACGTCGCTCTTAACCCACCAACTTGGTTCTGGAACGGCAACGGCAACAGTAATGGTGACTGTGACGGTAACGGTAACGGTAACGGTCACGGTCCTCGGTTCGTTAACATCATGTTCAAGGATAGAGTATGTGTATAATGTACTCTGTAGGCATGAACCACCTCACCACTTCCACTGCCACTGCCACTGCCACTGCCACCCTTTCCCTTTGTTTGAGTTTTTGTTTCGTGTGGGACTCCGTCTATTCGACTACTACAGACTACACAAGGAGAGTTCCTTTCTACCTCCGGAATTTCTCTCTTAAACTAAAACACATACTCTCAACTTTGAAGTAGTATTGCGATCTCCAGGACCAATCTCCCATGGTCCATATCCCGGGGAATGATGGAATCAACTTATATCTTAATCCTCTGTCTCTGTCTCTCTTCTGTCGCTCTTTGTCCCTGGCTTCTTTACAACGAAGTATAAGGGACTCGTGCTGAGTACTAGTCAACTAGTGTGCATCCATGGAATAATGTCGTTCTCATCTGAGTGAGTCTGGAAGCTATTTAAGAATGATACTCTCTCTCTCTCTCTCCCGCCTCCTTGGAATAATTATCTTTCGGATATTGAAGCATATGAAAGACGGCCCGAAAATTGTATGCTAAAAAGCTAAAAGCTATTTTTCTTTGAGATTTTGAGAAGGGTTCTTCTGGGAGTGCGTAGTATGTACATAGTAGCTACATATGCATAATGTAATTATCCCTTTTCGGCCCGGATTCTACATAATTCAAAATTCGGATTTTCCCCTCTGATATAATATTTGATGATAGTGTACAGAGAGGCGGGAAGGGAAGGAAGGGGAAATTGGGAGGTGCGAGTACATAAAGAGGCAAGAATAACGAAATTATGACTTGGCTTTCACAAGTCTTTGTTCCACTTGTGGGTCTTCCGACTCTCACACAAATTTTTTTTTGAAATCTTCAATGTAACTCTATGCTGTGTACTTTTTACTTTACTACAAACCCCTCATTCTGTGTAAGAAGTAGAAGTATAGTAGTTTGTCTGTCGGATGGTGCTCTCATCCACCCATATGAATTCATTTCATTCCATTCCCTTTTTTCGGTACTCGCATTCGCGTTGGAATGGACGAGGAAGATCCCCAAAGTTGGAGAGTATGTATTTGGATTGACATTGGTATTCTTCTCCCATGCTAACTTAGGAAAGAGTTGGGATTTGGAATCCGCAGAAACCAAAATTCTTCTCTCTTTCCGTCTCATATACAGAGAGACTCGAGAAATATAAGAAGCTAAAAAATTGTTTAGACGACATTGGGAATTTTTTACACAGTGTGAGTTGGATTGTCTGCGTGCAAGAAATATTTAAGAATCTCCAAGTGCACATGGCCACTGGACCCTCTGTTATATCCATTACTTATAGGTACAGTGTGTGTATAAGTAGTACAGATACTCATACTTTGGGAACAAATGAAGACGAAAAGATAAGAGATACGTTATCCCCATGGTTATGCTTATTTTAATACGCACACAGATATATTGCCTCCCTCCCCTCGCCCTCCTCCCCCCTCACTCATGTAATGCAACATGAACGTCCAGAGTTGAAATTGTTAGAGACAAAGTTTTTAGGAATCCCTGAGATCCATATATCTCCGCCTTTCTGTCTCTCTCCTGTCTACTGTCTACACACACACACACTGAAATTTGTATTCCTAGTCATGGCATTTTGTTGAGAGAAAGTGAATTTGGAATCGTAGACGGAAACTATAAGGCCGGTCCATGTAGCGTCCTTGATGGGAGGATAGATACATGGAGATATATGGGCTGGGGAAAAAAGCTGACTCTCGCTCTCAATCTATGGGTTCAGTTCAGCTCAAATGCATTCATACATACACTCACTCACTCACATGCATACACACGGAGAGCAGGAGGAGAGGAAGAAAAATAGACGGGAGAAAGGCGGGGGAGAGGAGGCAATTGAGTATCTCTTGAATACGCTCTCTGTCTCCCCCACTTTCACTCTCTTTCTCCGCTCTGTCTTCGTCTCGTCCTGTTTAGTCCTATGGATGAGGACCAAGACGAAGAAGATGCGATCCGTCTCCTCCACACACACATCATCATGTACAATGTACAGCTACTCATCCCGGCTTCCCGGCTCTTGCCCTGTTCGGCTCAAGCTGGGTTATTTGTGAGTGCGTGTGTGTCTGTGTGTGTGTGGGCTGGTCAGAATATATAGGAAAGTAAAGCGCTGGTGGTGGTGGTGGGATGAAATATCCGCTGACTACATCGTCCTCTGGCCTATAAACTAAACTCTGAACCAATTTCTATCCATCTCCTCTCTCCAAAACTCCAAACAACCTGAGGTCCTCCTTCTCCACATTTCCCAAATTGACTTCCACTTCCACCTCAACTTGTTGTGGGAAATGAAAACAGGGAAAAAGGGAGACAAGAAAGAATGACTTGTACTCCACTATTAGCGTCATCATTATTTTTAATGCGGTGGAGGACGTTTAATAATTATTATACTGGGTAGCATGGTACATGCACCTTCCCTTCTTATTTGTATTTCTTTTCAGCTACTTTATTAGGTGGCCTATGTTCATCGAGTCTGCATTTCCCTGGGTGGATTTTTTCGACTCTCTTAAACCTTATTTAAAAAGGCTTAAGGTCGTTTAAGATGAGCTTATAGGGAGGGACACGCAAAGTCAGTAGTTCAATAATTAGATGTTTTAGAAAAATCGTGTAGTTAGGATACATTATAAGATCGATTTACTACATGCTGATGCTGAAGTAGTAGGAGTAGTGCGGGTGGTGTGTTGTACATGCAATAGAAAATGAGAGCACTTTTGTGTGTAGACAGTCTAATCGTAATAAGAACATGGCACATAATGTGTAGCTCTGTCTGTTTCCCTTCTGTGGTCTACTATCCTCGTAGTCCTTCGCATTGTCTTTGAATTCTCCTTCTCATATTCGGAGAGAAGCTTGTTGCCTTGTTGAGCGTTGTTGAGCGTCGACCGCGCTACAATACGATATACGACTCAGGATTTTACCAAGGAGGTACTTGTAGCATCCTCCCCTTCACAACAACTTGTGTATCGGATGACAATGGGAAATAAAATTGGATGAGGACTTTCTCCCATTTATTTTCTCTCTCTCTACAACTCACTTTCTTCAACTGCAGCACTTTTCATTTCACTCATCTGATTCCCTCATTCGGATTCGGGCTCTC
>JAQFZE010004714.1:0-10951 GCA_034695245.1 Dicyrtomina saundersi | reverse complement strand
ATTAATCATGTACATACGGATTTGTATGATATTGAGGGGGGTGGGGTAAAATTTGAGAAATATCGTATGACGTAATAATTGCAAGCTCCCTTAGTGATGATGGGATATATGCTAACTACCAAAGCTCAAACTAATATTATACCCGAGACTTTGAGCGCAATCGCTATAGATATGCCTTTAAGCAGAAAATAAATTATGACATCACGACCACGATTATTAGATTTTAATACAATAAAATAGTTTCTTTGTTGGGTTATTCCCATTCCATAGAAATACTAAAGAATCATATCCATTCTTTCTATAAAATCCAACGTATAATTATACCTTTAATGGGTCGAAATAAAATACTGCCACAATCGCAAAATTATGTAATCTCTATAACAAGTGCATAGGTGAAAGGAATCAGTTGACTTGGACAGCTCAAAGATTATAAATACTTTGTTTTAAATAATAAATTGAAACATAATTGTTACAGATTCAATGCGCAGGTGCCTAAGCATGCATTGTACAATTACTACTTTTTACTATTTATTAGTGGTTACACTAATATTAGTTGTAATCGTAAGCGGGCTACTTCCGTGGGTCACTTGCTGTATCACATAAAACATTACAACAATTTCTTTGCACGTTGCTGTTCAGATAACGTTTGCCTTTTACAAAACAGAAGCGCTAAGAGCCAACGAATGATGTAATACAATGCTGACACAATTACAATCGTAAGGATGATTAATGACACGAAGCAAAAGGCATAAATGTCCAGGGAACGTGTGACCCACCACGTGACATTTTGAGTCTGTGGTTTCAAATAGGAAACATCGTCTTGACGCAAAACAAATTCCGTCCACCAAACTGCCAAATCCACTGGATGCATCGGGCGTTTCTTTGACGCTTGGGACAGTTGAGACGCGACTCGAGAGTAGCTGAAAAATTGAAAAAAAACTTAGTAATTACATAAATGATTCTAAATAATATGTACATCACAGCACATGCACAGTGCCATATATTAAAATTTCAAAATTTACCTTTTGTCTATGAGAAGCTTGTTAATTGCATCCTTTAGCCCTTCCACAGTCAATTCAGACAATTCCATCTCAATTCCATTCCCAACACTCCTGATTCGATTGGCGTTATAATCTTGATCTCCATCTACCGGGAAGATTATCAGCGGAACAGCGTTGACAACTGCTTGCTGAACACTTACTTGGCCTCCTTGTGTCACAAATCCACGAACGTTTGGATGGGCTAAAGGAAATAATCATTGGTAAACAACTTACAAACTTAAGTTTAAAAGTAAACAGTTAAACTGGAATGAATCTAGAATTTTACTAACCTAAAATATCCTGCTGGGGAAACCATTTTCGCATTAATACATTTTTCGGAATATTTTCAGGAAGTTCTCCTTCCCATTTCCACAAGAATTTGAGTTTGTCCATTGATTTAAAAGCATCAAAAAATATTCGAATTAGTTTTGGAGGTAGAGTTGAAATTCTGATGAGGCTTCCAAAACTCACGTAAATGAACCCATCGTTTCCGTTGGGTTCTTTTGTCGAAAGGAAATTCTCAAGATTCTACAAGAAATTATCTATATATAATGGGATATATATGGCAAATATTGCTACTATCAGTAAGACTTATGTTGCTACAATGCATAATAATTGAGTTATTGAGTATATAATAGTGCAACGTGTTACACACGGGCGGCAATATTCCGTTGGATTCTTGAAGATGCATACCTCCAACCTGAACAACGAATGGAGGCAGCGATCTTGGAAACGTATCCGAATAGTGCGAATTCAAGAAAATGAGAGACACGGAACGAAGAAGTTCTTGAACGGGAGGCATGCTCTCCAACTGGAATTCCTCACGAGCTAATTGGTCAATTTTTGTAAGGTAATACTGTGTGTACCCAAAATACCAGGAAAGGATATTGAATTCACTTTTAAGCCGCTCATAGAATGAAATTTCTTTTGCTGTATCACTTGCCCACAAAATCGGGGCCCATGAAACTTCTCTTGGGATTCCACATAGATCAAAATCGGATAGCATATTCGCAGCAGCACCCATGTACCATATGATTTTCTTAATATTATATTTGTGTGCAAAAGTATGAATGACTGCGCCCAGCGTAGTTTTATCGAAGATTATCATATCAAATTTCGAGCTCTCAAACAAATTACGAACCTCTGCACTTTTCAATATCGATTCAATCATTCCAAAAGCCAGATCAAATAGCACAGTACCTTCAGACATATCTGCACCAGACTTTGATTTCACTCTGGATTTGAGACTACTAGCTCCAAATGAAAGGAACAGATGATTATAATCCCTTAATTCTTGTGTGCAAAACTCGGTGATGTTTGGGTGCTTTGATTTTACTTTATTTTCTAATGGGATGAAGAAGGTGATATTGTGACCTTTATCCGCTAATTTAATTGCGAGCGGTTCCAAACCAACTCGATGGCTGTGGCTGGAAATTCCATTAGTAAAAAACAGAATGTTTTCTGCAAAAATTACCGGGAGGTGTCCCGAGAAAATTATTAAAATAATTTTAATTACGGATGCTATCGAGATATGTGAATTTGAAGAAAGTTGAAAAGTCATTTTATTATAACTTGATAAAAAAGGTATAGGAGCGATAGCAATAGATCAGATCTGAAGCCGATGTATGGAGTTCTGACGTTCGCCTAGAAATGTTTTAATAAAGCTAAGCAGTTCATAAATATTCTTCGAAAACTTAAAATGGCTTCTTGTATATTACGCAATCGCAATATTAAAAAAGTAATGGCGTGGTAAAAGTAATTCGAATTTGTGGTTTATAGATGAGGCATACGATTTCGTTGGCTCTCTAAAATTGAATAAATTGAAATTATTTTCGGTCATGCCTAAGAACGCAACCGTCAACGTGAACAGGTTATCATGCACCTTTACCTTTGGTATACTTCTTAAGTACAACACAATAATTGACAGTTAAGATCTATAATATTACCGAAGATTTCTTAAATGATATAAAAGCAATTGAAGAAATCAAGCAGTAACAACTATTACAGTTGACAGTATAGCATAGTATTGATTTTCTCACGTGATTATTTTGTTCATAGACTTGGCAAGATCACAACTCATTGCTAGTATTTACTATTTCGTTCTCGTTAAGTTATTACCCTAGCTTTGAATTTAATCGTGTTTTTGCTAATAAATTCGACGCATAGAAAGCCTACCTTACAATTTACAATACATCAAGAGGGAAATTACATCATATCAGAAATAGGGAAAAACGATTTGAGCAAACTTGAAATTGTAGTAAAAAAGATTTCATTTTATTGCTAAGAAATAAATTACATGGGCATTTATGAGTCACGTAACTGCAAATTTCAATAAGGCATGATTACGTAAGCGTGTACAAATAAATCTACATAATATCTAATTACTATTGTCAAATTATTACAATCGCGCCCCGGGGAAGGTTTTCCTAACCATTTCTGGGCGGAGCCCACCAAGTTCTACTAGAATTAAAATAATACAACCACGGGGTATCCATAACCAAGCACATGAACTACAGCAATTGCACCACATGACGGTTACGGAACAATTAGGAGCTACATAATTAAATTATATAACCCCTTGGTCACTTTACTAATTATACTGCATTGCATTTATACCCCCCTGGGAGATAATATGAAGACCAAGTCTTTTCCTTCCATGACTTAGCTACTTGTAAAACGAACCACAAACAATGCCACATATATAGTTATAATATAGCTCACACATGTATTAATGACTGCATAATTTATTATATTATTCTGGAGTCTGGATATTACATAGGTCTCAAGTTCATTCTCTGCTATTAACATAAATTTTTTGTGTATGGTTCTTGGTGAGAGCAGCTGCTATTTGAAATAATAAATCCCCAATGTATAGCTATATGTATTATGTAGTTCAGCACAGTACTGTACTAATTTATCAGAAATGCATCATTGATACAAAAGTAAATTAAACATAAATACAACACTAGTAAAGTATTGTATGCGCTTTGTACCCAAAGTGGTTATTCGTGTAACAAACCAATGTTTAATTATAATAATAAACATACAATGCACTGATAAAATAATCTTTACTCACCCTCAACTGCCCCGTCATCGTCCAAAACATATAAAAGGATTCCTGACCCCTGGGCAAGAGCAAGAGACTGGAAGACTCTCTGCTGGAATATTTATATCACGATGGCCTTATTGGATTTAGCTGCAACTGGAGTCTCCGGACTTAATTTCAATTTCTTGCCAACTTTTGCTTGTCTCCTCAGCACTTATTTAGACAGCAGTGGACACCGAGATTACTCAGGGTAAAATATTTATTTTCATTTTTGAATTTTATATACTTGTTTTCTTTCATAATATTAATTGCACGAAATGTATTATAGAAATATTCTTGTAATCATCTGAAAAAGAAATATTTTTATAAATATTTAAGTGACTGTATTGAATATAGAACTGTCAGCTAAATATAATACATATGTATATACTTAACTTAACTGTGATATTAAAACTTAAAATCTAACATTTTATCGATATACAGTTACCAGCTGCTGAGAGTAAACACGACTTCAAATCAAGCCTTTGACTTGATTCAAAATATCTTCTATGCTGATGGTTATGATTTCTGGAGCCGACCAAGTAAAAGCGGCCCCACTGACATTCTTGTCTCTCCGGGTCAACTCGATACTTTGAAATCTCTTTTCAATCTTGTTGGTCTTCCATATGAAATCCTTATCAACAATTTGCAAAGGTAATTTAGTAATTTAACTATGTATGAAGTTACTCTGCCTAAAAAGTCAACATACGTACCTATATCAAATACACAATTAGTTCTTTATATAATTATTCTTTTTATAAATTATATTTAAATTTGTATATACTAAAAGTCAGTATGGTTATGCAATGCTTTACTTCTAACTGAAATCTATTCATATTATTCAATAAATTCATTATATTTTACACAGAGAAGTCGAAGTTGAGAGACGCCAGAGCTCAACAAGACAAACAAATGAGCTAACATGGACTTCATATCATAGACTTGCCACCGTGAGTATTTTCAAAGGCGTTTTTAAGTATTTTTTGTAAACGTAATGTATATTATGTACGCACATATTGATGTAATAGGTATATATGTAATAATAATATAGTTTCACGGCAAAATTATAGATTCACAAATGGCAAGACTCTCTTGCAGAAAAATACCCAGACCTCGTCACAATCCTTACAATAGGCAAAAGTTTTGAGGGCCGACCACTCCGTGTTATTAAAATCTCAAATTCAAAAACTAAGGAGAACAAACCAGCCGTTTGGCTTGATGGCGGTACGAAACACATATTAACAAAAAACAGTATATATATTATCCGTATTATTTTGTAATACAATTTTCTATTAAATTATTTTGCTCATATTTTCCAGGAATTCACGCCAGAGAATGGATTTCCCCTGCCACCGTCACCTACATAGCCAACGAATTAATTAAATCTGCAGCCCACTCAAACGAAACACGCCTTATTGATGTTTACGATTGGTACATTTCCCCAAATTTGAACCCTGATGGCTACGAGTACACCTGGACCATGGTAAGCGTACAGTAAATCACTGTGTTACTATTAATACAAAACTTAATGCGGAAACGAATTCAGTACTGCAGGAGCGGTTGTTAAGAGGTATCAGTTAAATACTTTTGGTACATCCCTAATTTAAACTATGAAAATAGACAATGGACATTGATGCCTGTAAAAATAGCGCATTTTATTATATCGAATCGGAGTCACCCCTTACTAACCACATTTGGTTCTTACCTTAAACTGATAGAATTAATAAATAATTATATTTATTCGTAACTTTTACCTTTCAAACTGTAGGATCGGATGTGGAGAAAAACTCGCTCAACTCACACGACCAATACTAAATTGTCAAACAATAATGTGACTGCAGCTCAGCGCTCCATTTTTGATCAACTCTTCGGGTGTTGTAAAGGAACTGATCCGAACAGGAACTTTGCTCATCAATGGGGAGGTTTGTCTTTACATTTTTTAATTATATTTACAACTATAAGTTTTAGGTTTATCAACTTTGAGAAGTTAATATTGATAAAACAGACATTCTTATTCACCATTTTTGAATGATTAGGAAAAGGAACTTCAAAGAACAAGTGCTCCGAAATCTATCACGGCCCACACGCTGCTTCTGAACCTGAAATAAAAGCAGTTCAAGACTTTGTTTACGAACGAAGAAATGAAATCAAACTTTTCTTGACGGTCCACAGCTACTCCCAGGTACGATTATTATACCCTATTCTTTCAGTCTCGTTTAGTTTAGTTATCTCACGATCAGACATTATTATAAATTCATATGATATAGAAAGGTAGCGAAAATATTTTGGTGTTTACACTTAAAACACTGAACACTGAATTAGAACTTATAAGGAACGTTTCTCGTTTTCAAAAAACCTGTGAATTAATTACAGGTTTTCCTAATTTTAAACATGCGGTGGCTACTTATTGTTAGTCGTAGTCTAGCTCGTTAGATAATTTTGCACATTTTCAAAACTGCTAATCAAATCATATACTGAAATATTTCGCAGACCCCGTGATCAAACAATAATTGCAGAATTTTAATTACCATTTTAATTTAGTATTTATTTTATGATAAAATAAAACAGGATAAGCGCGTACAGCTGAAATATATCGTCTGTAAAGAACCATAATGACCCATATCCATTTTTAGTTTCAAACAAAATGCTCTATCTACAGACAAAATTAAAATAGCATGTTCATAAAGGCATGTAAATGGAACCTTGTGCATTTTTCAAAAAATAAGTAAATAGAATATTTTGCACTTTTCAAAAACATGTAAATAGAAAATTTTACACCTTTGAAAAACCACTTAAATAGAACATTTTGCTCATTTTAAAAACTCGTGATTAGCATTGTAAGCATGTATATTATTTACTGTCTTTTTTATGACATAGCTCATTTTAATTCTAGCATAAATTGGAAATAGGTCATTTTGGTTCTTCATAGACGATACGTCAACTACTACCACATGTAGAGAAACAGGACGTTTTAATTACTAATAAAATATTATGTTTATTTTAAATCAGTTGCTCCTCCTTCCCTGGGGCTACGACGAAGTGAGGACAGACGACTATGATGACCTTGTAAGTAATTTAAACAGTTATAATAAAAAGTAACAAAAGGTAATTTAAACAGTTAGTTTAAACAGTAAAATTTAAACAGTAACGAAACTCATTATAACTAACTTGAACCGACAGTAAGTATGAATTTTAACAAATATCCATGTCACAATTTTAAAATTTGGTATTTCATATTCCTGTCTGCTATATTATATTTTTAGACTGTAAAATCTTAATTTTAAACTTACCCCTGGCCATTGGTTAATTATTTTTTTAAACTTGAACAATAGATGGCAGTGGCAAACAAAGCTGTGAGTAAACTTGAGGCTGTTCATGGAACCAAATATAAAGTTGGACCATCTCCTGAATTGCTCTGTAAGTTTAATTCTCTAATTTGAAATGCAATAATATAATTTCGACTTTAACTTAGCTACAAGTAAAATATTATCTTAGCTTCTAATTTTCTCAATAATTTAATGTTATAAATTCCATAAACAGACCCTGCAGCTGGTGGTAGCGAAGACTGGGCCAAGGGTGTAGCTGGAATTAAATATTCCTACTGTTTTGAACTTCGGGATGAAGGTCGCTTCGGCTTCATTCTCCCTCCTCGTCAAATCATCCCCACTGGACAAGAAACACTCGAAGCAGTCAAGTCCATGGCTGAGGACGTTATCGAATACTACAAATTAGAAGCCGATGCTAATTCTCAAACAAATGCACCCTCTGAGCCACAATTTAAACTATGAGAGCGGTTCTTAATTCTTAAGCCATAGCAGCAAGTATGTATATTAACATCATAAAATATCAATGTCGATTAATCAAAAGGAAATCGTCAATTTGAATTATCAACAACATCATTCATTGAAATCATGATAAATAAATAAATTAGTAATAATAAAATTACTACATCATTATTAATTTCTTCGTTATCTCACTATCACCTTTCTACATACATCAGTTTTCCGTTTTATCCCGGCACCGGTCGTCGGTAGCTCAGAATTTAACACCTGGCATTGAAAAGGAAGCAAACAATGAGTTACAACAGACATCTAAAATCAGCCAAAAATACAGCAACCACATGGTTGGCAATTGACAGTCAAGACTGACGTCAGACCTATATATTGAACACTGATATCGTCTGTGAAGAACCAAAATGACCCATATTCATTTTTAGCTAAAAACAATATCAACTATCTACAAAAATATTCAAAAATGTCTTCAGAGCATTTAAAAAGAACAGTTTGCACTTTTCAAATTATGTAAATACAACATTAAACACTATTCAAACACATATAATTAGAACATTTTGCACCTGTTCAAAAACATGGAATTATAACATTTTGCGCCTTTTCAAAAACATGGAATTAGAAAATTTGGCACCTGTTCAAAAACATGGAATTAGAACATTTTGCACCTGCTCAAAACCCTGGAATTAGAACATTTTGCACCTTTTCAAAAAGATGTAAATTGGGCATTTTACATTGTTGAAAAACATGAAAATAGAACATTTTACACTTTTCAAAAACCCTCAATCAGCATTTTACGCATGTTCCTCATTTTGTTTTTCTGACATAGCTCATTTTGATTGTAGCTTAAATTGTATTTGGGTCATTTTGGTTCTTCACAGACGATATGTGACTACTGAAAATAGTCAACTAAAGGCAAAATCTTATAAAAAATCGAAATCAATACACTGCACTGCAAGCATAAATTATAACAGAAAAATAGTTTAAAAAAATAATTGTGACATACGACTTCAATATTTTCATCACTTGTTCTTTATCTTAATTTATTTCATTTCATCAGACGACCCCTTTAAAAAACATTAGCATTTTTAAGCTTCTTGGCTTACTTCCAGACACACTTTCAATTTTTCTCTTTTTTCTCTCCTCAACTTAACTTACTATATAATATTATGTATTCCCAAATATCCCGGGTCCCGGCCTCCCGTCGTCCTGTCCCGTCCCGGCCCATACTCTATTTAACTAGTGTAATATGAAGCAAAGTGAAGTTCCTATGCATATGTATGGCTTAATGGTTTAAGGCTGGTTTTGGTTTCACTTATGTATCTGGCCTGTCATGCCATGGCATGGCCTTTCATCTCCGTGATTCCAATCATAAATCAACAAGTTTAAAATCATTTTTGGCGAGCACCCACACACACACTTTGAGACTTTATATAAACACATGGGACATGGAAGTCAGTCTGATTGTGAGTTTTCTGTGGAATATTATAGTTTACAGTAAGGGGCTAAGGGTAAAGTTGAACGTCAATCCATCGTCATTTTTTTTTGATTTGTTTAGTTTTATTTTAACATTCTACTATTACTCACACATTTAAATCAACATAAAATTTAAACAGAATAATAACTATATTGATTTGGATTTTTGTTTTCAGTTTTGGCTTTTACACACAATGCAATATGTTTCTGTGATATGTCATTCGAACTGCATTGGCGCTGGCACTCGTTCCAGTTTAATACTTATCGCTTTAGTACTACTTACTATACAACGTAAATAATGTATTTCTATATTTATTAAAATATTAGTAACTCAATAAATTATTGTCTCAAATAGGAAATGTGGATGTTAAAGATAGTTGTGTAATTGAAGGTATAATATAAGACATTGTAATTTTTCAATATTAACTACACAATGCAATGCAATGCTCTCACTCCTAATACTATATATGTATAGCTTCAATTTTATAATTGCAATGATTTACTATTCAAACACCAGCCAGTTACCCCCACGCACAATTAAAGACCCGCACATTATTAGAGTGGTGAAAAACAATGTTAAAAACCCGCGTACTAATAAATCTGACACATCTACCCCCGAGTATTATTATAAGCCCGCGTTGTATTAGGGAAAATACGGTGCCATAATTCCAAGAAAACCCAAGCAGATTACATACGTATGTGGGTTCAGGTGACGGGAATATGATTACATAGGCGCTTGGGGCACATGAGCTCCTGCAAATTTTCAAAAGCGCAAAATATTATACAATTACATTTTTTACGCGTGCTAAATTGCGAAATTACATCTTTTTTGGTAGTGCAAAACTTTTACAATTTGTGTTCTTTCCCAATAGCTTACTATTTAAAAGTACAAACTTTCCAATTTCCTATACTTTTTAAAAGTTCAAAATCTTCTAATTACGACTCATTTGCAGAATGCTATATGTACATTCTGTATTACTGGCTATTTTAAAAAAGATGTGCAAAACTCCCAAAATGACAAAGTTAAAAATTACACCTATTTTTTCAAAATGAAGTGTTTTGATTTTCCACAGAGTTTCAAAACGCTTATATAAATGCAGATATCGTCTGTGAAGAACCAAAATGACCCATATTCAATTTAAGCTAGTATCAAAATGAGCTATGTCAAAAACAAAATGAGAAACATGCGTAAAATGTTAGTTAGGAGTTTTTGAAAAGTGTAAAATGTTCTATTTGCATGTTTTTGAAAAGTGTAAAATGTTCTATTTACATGTTTTGGAAAAGTGTAAAATGTTCTATTTACATATTTTTTAAAAGTGCAAAATGTTCTATTTAAATCTTTTCAAGACATGTTTCAATATTTTTGTAGATAGTAGATATTGGTTTTAGCTAAAAATGGATATGGATCATTTCGGTTCTTCACAGACGATATATTGTACTTTTGAGTTTAGTATCGTTATAATAGCGATGCCTTATATTTCCAATATCGGCAGTGAGGGGGGAGAGAATAGGCAGTTATTTATGTCGAATAAAATCGGCAGTGTTGGTTTTGAAGCAATTGG
>JAQFZE010004713.1:0-10951 GCA_034695245.1 Dicyrtomina saundersi | reverse complement strand
GTCAAAATTGGCAACAACGCCAACGTCAAATTGTGCGTGCTACAAAAGCTCACTAATCTGCTATATTGGATTTTTACTAAAATAGCTGTTTAAAAAGATTTGGGGGCCAAAAGTTTCAAAATAGCTTACTTATGGAAGGGTTAAATTGAGTATTGATGTAAAATCATGACCCTTATCATTATTTTTTAGTTTCACTAAAAATATAAACTAAAACATATATAGAAGCATTTAGCACTTCAGAGAGCTTTAGATATAATTTTCTTAAAATTTGCAATGCTTTATTTATCAAAGTTCCCAGAATATTCGGTTTCCCTTAATTTCCCTAAGAATTCCCGTAAACTTGCTTCCTTAAAAATTCCTAATTTTTCCTCCCAAAGTTCCCTCATTCCTATAGAATTCTCAAAAGGACTACTATTAATAGGTACCCAAAACTCTTGTTCTTTCTACAATTATTTTTTACTCTCACAGTTAGTACTTGACATTTCTAGATGCCTGAAAGTATATGCCAAAAACAAAATGGCAGCGGTTTTTTAAAACAAACTGCTAGAGGAGGGAGGAGGGTGATTCTTTACATCTGGCCTAACCGCGAAAAATTCCTGTGTACGCCACTGCGAGTTTTTCCACCAAAAAGAGCATCTTTTTTGACAAAAAAGGCACATAAGCAACTGACGCATTTAATGTGACTAATAATTGTTAATCGTCAAAAAATTAGGATTCTGCGAAAAATGGCCTTTTTGGTGATTTAAAAGGGCAAATCACTAGGTGCCAAGTCAAAGGGCTACGTGCCAAACCATAGGGGCAACGTGCCAGTCTTGGCACCCAGTTAACATGTTATTCGAGGCCCTGCAATGAAAGGCGGTCACTAATAGAGGTCGAGAGGTTTTCATGTAAGCAATACACAATAATACACTGCTATTTTTTTCGGCCCAAGCGCGTTATTTTCGATGGAAACCGAAGGGCTTCTATTTGGAGCTTTACGGTACCTATTAATTTCATCCGGTGATTACTACAGATATTGAATTTTTGAAGGACATCTTGGAATTTAGAAACTATTGTGTAACAGGAAGTGCTCATGGTTTATGTTATGAACTGAAAAGGCCATGTCAAAAGGCAAAGCCAAAAGAAACCCAGTCTTACGATCAAGTGTGGGATCCTTTTCGTTCTGCATCTCATCAGTCTCATGAAAAGGAAAATAAATCTGCTGCTACTACTACTACCGATGAATGGGAAATTGACCGAAGTGAACTTCAATTTGGTCGTAAACTTGGATCTGGACATTTTGGAGAGGTTTGGTTTGGTAATACAAGTAGCAATAATATATTAAGTCATTAATGAAATGTGGTATAACTTGTATTATTTATTATTGCCTTATATTACTCCGTTTACAAACTACAGGGCACTGGAGAAATAGAATGGAGGTGGCAATCAAAACTCTCAAAACTGACTCTGTCATGTCCTCCAGTGCATTTCTGGAAGAAGCTGGAATGATGAAAAAATTTCGTCACTCTAATATCGTGACATTGTACGCAGTCTGCACCGGTATCGGTTTCGGTTCTGGGGAAGAGCCCATCTTTATCGTCACTGAATTCATGCGGAATGGCTCCCTTCTCGAGTATCTAAGGAATGGGGATGGGCGGCATTTGGGAGAAGCAGATCTCGTCTACATCGCCTCACAAGTATAATACGCATTTAAATACAATTCCGATAATGACTATTCAAAGCGAACCCCTTGATGTTAATCATGAGTTAATTTAATGGCTGTATGTCTGTACATTAGGTTGCTAGTGGAATGACATATTTGGAAGAGAAGCAGTTGGTTCATCGGGATTTGGCCGCCAGAAATGTTTTAGTTGGCGAGAATAACGTCGCTAAGATTTGCGATTTCGGTTTTGCTCGTATCATTGTCCAAGACGGAGAATACTGTCCACGTCAAGGTTCCAGATTCCCTGTCAAGTGGACGGCACCCGATGCAATGCAATTTATGTAAGTCTGTTTCTTGACCTTTGACATTCGTACAATTTCGATTTAGTTGTAACGACCCCTGTTTTAATTCGTACTGTTTCTTATAATGTAATTTTTGGTTATATGCAGGCGCTTCACAGTCAAGTCAGATGTTTGGTCCTATGGCATTTTGTTAATGGAGCTTTTTACGTACGGTCAGGTGCCTTACCCAGGTACGCCTTTCAATGTTAAAACTGGAACTACTATTTAAGCTCAAGTGCATTAACTTTACCGGGCCGGCAATGATTAAATACATCTAATTAATACTCTTTGCTGGTCACTTGAGGAATGAGCAATCGTGACGTACAGGACCAAGTTTGCAGAGGTTACAGAATGCCACAGCCAATGACTGGCCATGTTTCGGATTCAGTGTACAATATTATGCTCCGTTGCTGGGATGCGGTGGCCGCGAGGAGACCAACGTTTCAATTTCTACATATTTTCTTTCAAGACTTCCCCAATTCCTCAAAGTCCAGCAATAACTACAGAATTTCCCCACTCCCCATTCCACTACATGAACTTGACAGTCAGCAGAAGGACATTGAAATCGTCACAATTGAATAGAGCTGCGTATCGCAAAGGAGAAGCTAGGAAT
The DNA here is from genome assembly GCA_034695245.1 of Dicyrtomina saundersi. Classification (NCBI taxonomy): domain Eukaryota; kingdom Metazoa; phylum Arthropoda; class Collembola; order Symphypleona; family Dicyrtomidae; genus Dicyrtomina; species Dicyrtomina saundersi. Next base: position 8,355 of record JAQFZE010004713.1, on the reverse strand, counting down.
ATTTTTTATAAAAATCTACTTACATAGAACAGACAGTAAAGTGTAAAGACCGTTGGAGATTGTGCGGTCTATAATCTATAGCAATCTTATTAATTGTAATTTACACATTGTTCAGTCAGTATTTGTTATTAATATTGTATGTAGTTTAAGTAAATATTCATACAGGTAAAGCTAAGTTTGTGTTAGTTTATTTAATTTTCATTACATTTATAAATACTAATGGTTTCTGTGAATATTTATACTATTTAGATGTAAACAATTAGAATCATTATAGGAAGTTATTTTTGTTTGATATTGATTAGTATGTATGCAATTAGATAGGGAAGCGATAAATGATAACAGATACAAAAAAAAACTTTATATTTAAGTAGTGATAATAATGTTAAATTGTATGCTATCCGGATATACTTACCTGTTAATAAAAATATTATAGATCATTAAGTCGGCAGCATCCGGGTAGAGCTTTCTATATGGTAAAATTTGTAAAGCTGATTATATAGGACTGTACTACTGTACTCTACAATTTAGAATCCAGAAAATAATAAATGTTCCAATCAGGTTATCAAAATAAATTGACCAAAACTATAGATAGTAAGTATTTATAAATAGGTTATGATAGGGATTTATTTCTTTAAAAAACTTAACTAGTAAGCAAGTGGTAACTATATAGCATGTAGGTACTCATGCACTTTTTGTATTGAGTACGAAATGTAATTAGTATAAAAGCTATAGCTTTTACTTATATATTGTGCTTCACAAGCTTCTCCCACTCAATTTTAGTTACTATAGTTAATGATAAGCAAAAACATTTAGCTCCGTAGTTATAATAATTTAATAGAGATCCATTCAGAAAACTTTTCCATGCAGTTCGAGCTGATTCGACATTTAAAAAGGGGGTACCGTATTTCCTGTAATAGTGAACCCCGTCTACTATTCTAATTAGACCCGTCCATTATAACACCCGTCTACTATCACAGGAAATACGTGAAGCTAAATCAGTACTGATATACATGTAAGTAGAATAATTTACATTAATATGGTTTATAGTATTTGTGCGTAAATTAAGACTAAAAAGGAAGTGTATTTACACCTACTAGTAGTGTAGTGTAAATATCTGAGTGACCATGAAACAATAATTTATCATGAGCCTAACAAATAAAAATGTACAATATGTATTGATAAGTATAAGTAGTTAGGCGTCTTCCATAAAAGGTGTTATCGAAACGTCCCCAGTTTTAGGACCCTATGAGCCCTCTGTCACGGGTTTAACATTTGCGTAAAGGCTAAAATAATACATCTTTAACATGGGATGTCATCAGTATCCAAGTAGACTTATTAACCCTACCAATGACGTCAGTTGCGAACGATCCCTTAGATAAGTAAAATAGGTTCCAGGAGATTAGAATGAACACACCATTATAGGTAATTCAAGTCTTGGTTTGGTAATATTATTGCAACTTGTGCTTATGATGGCAGCCAAAGAAAAACTATAATTACTGTCTTTTTCCAACTCTGCATTTTTTAATGGTTATTAGATTAGAGGCGTCCGTAAATGGCGTTTGTTCATTGTCCATGGTCATCACGGCGACAGGTCGGAAAAACTAATTAAAATAATTTTAGTAGACTTACAAAATAGCGTGTTAGTGTATAAGTAAGTAGTAGAAGACATAATGAGATGAGAAGGTATATGAAAATGATAATAATTTGTGCTCAAGTCATTTACGGATGACCCAGGAAGGCTCAACTTTCTTGATACGATTTTGTATATCTAGTCTAACGTCAGATCGTATCTTATAAGGACGTGTTGAATCTCGCTCCAGTAAAGTGTTTCAGTATGAAATAAGTTTTGTGTACTCAGTAGTCAGTTACTATAGTGTTCCCAACAAATCAGTGCACACAATTATATCGTGACTTTCGTGACGTGTTAATATCGCTAATAATTACATTTTTAAATGCAAATTGTTTTACTCTTTCCCAACTGTTGTACGCGATCGTTCATTTAATTTTTAATCACCAATACGGCTGTATTTAAATATTTAATTAGTACACCTACAGGCTGTTACAGGGAATCAGGAATACAAACAAGAGTGGAGTCGTCACCCATAATTTATGGATAATGTCAGACAACTCAAGAAACATCTGCATACGAGCGATTATGTCGTTGCTGGGTATCAGTGGAAGTGAGGAAGAGATGATGAATAGCAACAGTCCTGCTGAATCGGGTGTGTCGCCGTCGAAAACTTCGGTAAGTCGGTGGTTTTTAGTTAATTATTATTGTACCAGGTTAAAATTGCTAAAACATCTAAACCATGATTATTTATTGATTGGTCATTTTTGTTTCCTTCGTAGAGTCCCCGTTGTGAATCGGACCAAAAGGAATTTGCTTTTTTTGTACTTGTGGACATTGCAAAACTGGAGTATCAGAAGGCGATGGGGAAACTTGTGGAGGAGGAGGGGAGTTTTTTGGATTTCGGGACGCTGCGAGCACTTCACGAATCATGTGTAGAGTCTGGAATTGAATTCATTTTAGCAATGCGTCCCGTTGACGCTGGTCAAAGAGCTATTGTCAAGGATGCGTTGGATCAACTCCAAGTTCCATACGTAAGTGTTGGTTTTTGTGGTGTTTTAATCTGTTAAATCCAAGCAGGCCTTGAGAGTATAACCATAAGGAGTTTTGACGTTTCGAAACGCAAAGTTGTAACCTTTATTTTTCAATATATAATCCAACAGTTTTCCCTCGTGAAGCCAGCTCCTAAAAAGATCGACTTGGGAGTGGGGGTCTACATGGACCAGAATATTGTCAAAATCGGCGTCTACCAACAATCAGAAAATCAGTGGCCAAAAGCAAGAGCTCCATCTGCATATTTTCCGTCAGAAACGTCATCATCGTCTTCCGAATCCACCGGAACCGGAACCGGATCACTTACAGAAATAATATCGGCCACTCCAGAAATGTATTTCGGCGATGAGGGCATTCTTATCGGCCGGGTCGCAAACTACTTCCGACATCACTGTAACAATAGATACTTTGACATCTTTGAGATGGTCACATCCGCTAAAGCCAAAGCCGTTCAGCGTTTCGAAATTAAAGGATGCCATTACGTTTGTTGCACTCATGAAATAATTGCTGCCTTCTTTCAAAAAGTTTTTGACTCCCTCCCTTCTACTCAAAATGCAAATCTGGGGAAACTGATTGTCACAGTCCCGTTTTTACCGCTGAGCTTGGTCACTCAAAGAATCATTCGGTCTGTCAACATTTTGCGTCTCGGATTTGGCGAGATTAGAGTTCTGTCATCTCTCGTCACGACTGCCATCGCATCCATGGAAATTAGGGGATCCAGTCAACAGGATCTAAATTCAAAATCTGCTGGAGCCGGATCCGGAAAGTACGTAATAGTGATGGACATTCAAAGGACCTCATTTTCCATGGGAATAGTTCTACTTCGGCCACATTTGGTCAGTTTAGTTGCATCTTCTGGTTCTTGCGAAGCGGAAGATTGTCAACAAGAACTGTTTAAGGAGTCCCACAGCAATTTGTACGATGGAATGGAAATTCCTTCACAAGGGAAATCACACGTCTTGCAGATTTACGTGAATGCAGTTGAGCGGTTACTGGGCAAATCAAACCTTTTGAAGAAACAAGCCTATGAGATCATCGTGGCAGAGACAGCCTGGTCTGTAAATTCGCAATTGGCCAACAAACATCGACCGGATGCCATCGCGGAAATGGTTTTTGAAATTTTGAGGGATCGAATTCACGTGGTAAAGGCGACGCTGGATGTGCGTCCACTTTTAGGAGCGTCTCTTCTTGCTTCGTCTGCGTCGGGGAACCAAACCAGAACCGGAAGTAGTGTGCCTTCGGAAATTGAAGTGGACGACTGTATCCGATTTACTCACATTCTAACAACTCGCTTTGAGGGTTATGACAGGCGAGATTTTATTCTTTCGTGGAAACCTCTCACCTTTGAAATTCCACAGCGAATGTTATCATCTCCGCGAAGCTGCATCATTGAGCTACATCAGCAGTATGGTTCATCCGATTCCAGTTCCGGTGCATCCATGTTCCAAGTTTGCAGCTACCGGCTTGATTTGGAAGCTGAATCCGAATCGGTCCTGGATTGGAGTTCGACTTTTTCTCCAAAAGCAATTCTCATCCAAATTCAATTCACTGTGGATGAGGACGATGTTTATAGTTTGTCCGCAGCAGTAGTCACCACCAACCCCGGTCAAAACATTCGGCATAAGGTGACACTCACAAGGGAGGATTTTGAAAATTGCGAGTCTGCATGTGAAACCCGTCGTAATTTAGAGGTGAATATGCTAAGAAGATGCGCTGTCTAATGAATAGTTTTCTTGGGAGTTTTCATAATTCTACAGATTTGCGTGTTGCGCGTTCTTACTTGTTACTTTTCAGAAATCTACAAAATATTTAAACATATCGTCTTCCTAAAAACATGTAAATACGTCATTTTACTCATTTCAAAACGAAGTAAATAGAACATTTTTCATTTTTCAAGAACAAGTAAATAGTATAATTATTTTGCACGCGCATAAAACTCTCTACTAAAATTTTTTACGCATCTACAGATATCTTCTTTAGTGTTACTTGTATATAGCTCATTTTGGTTTTAGCTGAAAATGTATATACCTACCTATGTAGGTCACAAAGGTTTGAATTTTATAAGGCAATCAAAATGGATTGTCTCTTGATTACAATGTAATTTCTGGTTGCTACATTCAGACCGCATCAACATCCAGTAATAGCGCAGAATTTCCCCTTTTCTAATGCATGATGGGCTTGGAAGTGAGCAGAAAAAGACATTAAAATCGCCACTATTAGATAGAACTATGTATACATGCCTAGAAATAAATACTAAATTAAATTACATACATAGGTAGTAGGCCACAGTTACATACATAGGCCCCTACATAGGACAGTAAAGACCGTTGGAGATCGTGGCCTTTAATTTATAATAAACTTATCAATTGCAATTAATACGAACTGCTCAGTCAATATATTTTGTTATTACAGTTAGATGCAGTTAAAGTTCGCATTCATGAAGCTACACTTGAGTAAATTTAATTAGTTTTTAACTTCCCTACTATTGGAAGTAGTAAAAATAGTTTTCCTTGTGTACCGCTTAAATTATGCACTACTTCTGTATGCAAATGTCAGTTAATTTGCATAACAGTTTTTATCAGTCAATGTCGGGGTCTTTGCAAGCTCCGTCTACTATACTGGGATAGAGAAAAGGTTAATAAGAGTAGTCGCGTTAATGGTAAACTAATTAAATCCTTTGAATCATTGAAACAAGCACATTTTTATTATTGAACGTTAAGTGAAAGATAGTCAAAATTGGTGACAAATGATCCCATGAAAATGTACTTTGCCAATGTTGTATTGCTTGTAATCCAAGTAAAACCACCGATGACGTCATTTGTGGGCGATTCCTAAAGGTAAGGGATAGCTATGTGCCACTGAAAAATCTACAGACTGCAGTTGCAGTTGATGTCTTTCTTGCATTTGCGCGCTAAATTTAAAATTTTGAACGGAACGGAAACTTTAATTTGTAGCTTTTTTATGGAATCGAATTCGAATCAAATTAAAAGCTTCAACACTACTTTACTTTTGCCTGTTCAAGTTGGAACTGAGGCCAAACTGCATAATATTACGGATTTATCGTCAGTCGTCACAAGCCACGTAGCCGCTACGAAAGTTTTGAATCCAATTTCAAGTTAGTAAAAGCACTGTAAATGTAATTTAGAGATATTTAATCATCTGTCCCCATTTGCCAGTGTGGTAGTTTATAGTAGTAAATACTGAGTTTCTGGTTTAATTAGGGGCTTTGCCAGTGTAATATCTGTTACCCGGTTGCCGGTTACCCGTCTATCACATAGGCAATTAGACGGCTTTCAAAATAATGGAAATAAGCGGAAGAAAAAATAAAGCAGAAGCAGATTGTGATCGTGGTCGAACACACGAAGGCGAAGACGAAACACTTATGGTGGGACTGAACAGAAACTCATCTTGCTCTCTCGAGGAAAGTGTTTTTTTAATCGATCATGTAAGTCAAATAGTAAGTTCTTATGAAGTAATTATTGCAGGCTTATAAAGCTACGATTTTAATTCAGAAACTGTATTTATACTGTTGACTGTTGACTGTGCTCACGTTACAGAATACGGTGAATTTTTCATATACTAAGTACACTGGTTGATCATTATGTGTAATAATATGAAATTTACAATTTACTATTTCTGTATTTTTTGAACAGATACTTGAGTCAATAGTTTCAGGACTGGACCGAGAAACTTTACTCAGCTGTCGTCTTGTGTCACTCCGCTGGGCTAACTTTGCAGCTAAAGAATTGCAGAATACGGTTGATATTGTCATCGAACCATATGGCTATATTTACCCACCAAGTTGTTTGAAGAAACTGATTCTTCTCATGTACAAATCTATGGAGTTTCCATCCTCCACTTTTACCTTCCGCAATTATAAACTTTCTAGATTAAATCCAAAGCCGCTCTTCAAAGCTCATGGACCGTCCATTAAAAAACTAAAATTATTTGGCTCCGCGCCAGTAACTCTGAACAATGTGAAACGACTTCTTTTTACTCAAGCGCCGAACATTCAGCAACTGATACTGTCAATGTCGGATGACAGTGATATTCTGGTTTACATGCCCCCTAAAGAACGAGCCACAAAGAAGGGGCCCCATGTCGATGAAACTCTCGTCTGCCCTCAACCAACCCTACCGACTCTCAGGGTGTTCAAATGTTCAAAGCACATTCCACAGCTGTTTGTTCAACATTTGTTGGAATGGTCGCCGAATTTAATTGAGGTAGCTCTCCCTTTAGAATACATTCATCTTCTAGTAAAGCCAATAAATCGTATCCACCTCCTTAAGGAACTCAGGACTGTTAAAAGCTTAAAAGACAGGGCAATTGAAGTACTGGAATGTGTTGCAAACCATCATGAAGATAATCTGGCTCTCGAGGAAATTCAGTTTGGTCATTTCCGTACACCTGAAGACGTCAAGATCAAAATTTTGAAAGGCTCCTCCGCAACTTGTCAAAAACTTGGGTTGGATTATGAATTCGATTTTGAAAAATTACCGCAGATGCCGCAAGTAAAACATCTCTCTATTCATGGCTTCTGGCACTATCCTTGTCCAGTAAATCTGTTTGAGCGATGGACACTTCTGGGCCTTGGTGACACATTTCCTAATCTAAGATCCTTGGGTATTATGATATGTTCATACACTCAAGATGCTCGTACAGACGACCTTTTTGGACAGCGAGTCCCTGAGGGAATTGCCAGCGTAAAGGATGTGACCTTTAGCCCCCATATTCAGCCTCGAGAAGCCCTCCTTCCAAAGCTTGAGAACATGTTTCCAAATGCCACTTTTCGTACCCTCATGAAATATGAATTGGACACGGAGGACAAATGGGAACTTCAGTATCGCAACACTATGCCGCCTCCTCCTATTGATAGGGGAGACGTACTCCATTTTAACCCAAACGTCTAAAGCACGCAAAGTCATTTGCTGTATTGTCTTAAATTGACCATGAGGTTGAATTGAAAAGAAAGCAGCTCCTAAAGCAGAGTGTACGTGCTTTTATAATACAGTTTCATTCGTGGTTTTTTAACTATGCTATGTAAACATTTCGGGAGTGTCAAATTAAAGAATAATTATTTATGTACAAATAAATACGAGTATGTAAACGTAGGTACTTGCTCCCGCTTTATTTTATTTTACACTTACCTAAAAGTTAGAAAACGAATAATTTTAGGAGTTATAATAATTTTTTAGGAAGGAGCAAGAAGTTGTATCAGTAACTCGCATTATTAGGGAAGAGGACAGTTATCAGAACCGTCTATATGAGTATTGCGTCGCTTCGTGTCTTTTGTTGCACTGTAAAACTCTTTGGTTCTTTCGCCTCAGTGGATCTTATTGTGATCTCAGAACACAAAAGGAATAAGAAAAGAACCCAGTCCCATTTAAAGGAGCAATTATATGGACAATCGTTGACCAGTTCCAGTCTCCACAGCTAGTCCAGTGAAACGCCCAGCTGAAATTGAAAGAAGAAACACAATGCTTTCAAAAGTCTGTAGTGAAGGTTTGAAGAGACGTGTACATGGGACAAATTGATAATAATACGCTTCTCCGCCAACCGTGTCATTACCATCACTCTGAATTTGAATGCATTATTACGTATATCCTCATCTGCGTTGTTGGCAATCACCTTCAATTACCAATTCAAGTAGGGAGTTAAAATAGCCTCACCGCACAGCAACTTATCTAGGTAAACTACGGAGGTAGCATAGTTAGGTCAAGCTTTCCGCACAGTCA
>JAQFZE010004712.1:0-10952 GCA_034695245.1 Dicyrtomina saundersi | reverse complement strand
AATTATACATCACAAAATTATGTAACGTATACTGAGTCCTTTGGGCTATCGTCGTTGGACGACAGTGTCAAGTTTATATTAATAAATTTGTCTTTCTCTCTGAGTAGGTATACAAGAAAACAAATTGCACATGACATTTCATTAAAAAGCAATAAAGAATACTATCAAAATTGTAATGTTATTTTAAACTGTAATATATTGTGTGGAAAATATAACGATTTTTCCTAATTATTCAATGTCGTGTATAAATAGAGGTACAATTTTGGAATGTTTAGATTATGCTGTTAAGTTTCGTAACATATTATATAACTGATATACCTTTGCAGTGCAGTGCCAGAATATTCCATATTAAGCAGCTAATTACAAATATAAATGATTTTAATCGATATTTAAAGAAAACAGAACCACACACTGCATATTGTTGTATGTTATAAATACACGCCGTTCATATTATTTATTAAATGTAAGCAGCTGTGAATGTATCAGTTTCAAATGCCTTATTTTATACCAGAAGTCGTTTTCAAACATCAAGACAGAAGTTACAATTTTTTGTTAGTGTTAATTTAATGTTTAATTTTATTATTATTTATTTATATTGCTGTTGTATTTATTGTTAGTTGATTTCCGTTTTCTTGTACTGTTTTTTTTTTATTTAATTAATTTTTTGTGCTTGTTGTACCTGGGTGGTGAAAAATGGTTTCTGAGAGAAAATTAACTTGTCTGTGTTTTTTTGTTGTATTATTATTATTCTATTGTCAGTTAATTTCAAATGTGACACATTATTTATTCCCAAAAAAAAAACAAATTCAATGCTTTTAGTGTAAAGTTCTAAAGTAGTGTATAATTATTGTATTTTTCGTCGTGGTCTTAGTTTGAATTTTTTAATAATAATGGTTAGGCAGAACTTAAAACGAATTAAAAAAAAGAAAACACTAGATTTTTATGCATTTTAACGCCATATAACTATTTGCTATGCTTTGCTATAAATTCTATTTGAATAGGGAACAAGTGTTAGCAAGTGTTGTAGGTACCACATTGTAACCTGTTCTAATTTAATCAAGTTTTTAATTAAATAAATAAAAAATCTACAAATTTGAATTAATCACACAAACTACATACCACATGTAATATATACGAAAGTAAAGACAGATACTTTATTTAAATATGAATTTCATGTATTTTTAAGCGAAAGTGTTGTGTGAATTTGACCTTCAACGTGGTTTGTTTTTTTAAATTTAAAAAAGATTATTTAATTTAAAAAAGTCAGAGAGAGAATATAGCACAATAAGGATAAGGAGTTTATTCATTGCAATGCGGGGTTAATTGTGATCCGGGATTGGAAAACATGCTCTAGAAGACGTCGTGTTTCCATTTTCCTTTGTAATTCTAGTTTAATCCATTATCTTATTCAACCATCCTCCTCCCCATAGCAAAGGGCCGCCCTACGCACATTCTCGAAAGATTATAAGTAAAGTCAACACGAGATAAATAAATGAGTAAAACAACAGTCAGTGAACCAGAACCATTGATTAAGTTCAAGAACAAGGAGGGAAAACAACCTCACCTCAAGTAGGAAAAAATATCAAAAGTTCCCTCAGTTGTTTGTTTCATTTCAGTTCCTATGATAGAGTATACAAACAAGTTGGTTGAACAAATACACTCGCTTAGAATAGTGACTTTACTTGTCAGTGTCATCCAGCTGATAACTTTTATAATTCTCCTCTCCATAGCAGCAAAAAAAAATCAACGGGGAGTATGACCAGTAGAGTAGAATGTATAACTCATAAAAGAATCAGCTGCGCAATTTCGACTGAACAAGTAAGAGCACACTACTAATTTGAAAGTTACCAAAAAAAAACTAATGTGGTTTCCAGCTCCCACACAGTAAAATAAGGTACTAAATATTCTATTTTGAAATTTTGATTTTAATTATTGTAATTTGACAAGTGTTAATTTAATTTCATCATAATTTAAGAATGCACAATATTATAGCTTGACTTTCACATCATTTCCTACATACAACTTTTAGTATTAGTCAGTACGGCAATTAATAATTAGAGCTCAAAGCAATTTGTTAACTGTTAATTTTTTTTAAAGCTTCTACACTAAAGCAGCATAATATAGTGGCTATATAAGTTATAATGGATGTGCAAGGAAAAAGCGTTAAGTATTATGCTACTTTAATTCAGTAGCCCAATGTCTTACAAAAATACATATCAATATATTAAATATAATACTTTGCTTTGTTTACCTTTTATTTCATATTAATTTGAATTTGACTCTTGTTCATTCTTTACTGCTTTCATTATTCGACGAGTCATTCCTGTGGATTTAGCATGAAATTTTAATTATAAATAGTTCTCAATTTGATATTTAAATACATTGATTTACACAATTCGAAGGGATAGAATAATACGTGCATGCATATACATAAATTGGCTATATTGTTTAAAGGAGAGACTTTCATACTTACAAATAATTATAATTCGCTGTCGCAATGCAATGTTGAGTGTAGTCCATAAAAGTACTTTGAAATTTCTTTTCATATTTTAACGTAAATTGCCCAATTCAACAGAGCTCTGTGCATATATTCAAAAACTGATATCTTAATACCTGACAAAGCGACCACAGTGAGCAGTCATATAAAAGTAAACATAATTGAGGAGACGATACATGACTTGGATTGTTATGAAAAATATGTTTTTGTACATATTATGTGCATAATATATGTAGCTGCCTCATTTGGCTGAATTCTATTAAATATACAATATCTAAAACGACTTTCTAGATACCGGTAAAAGACAAAATTAAACAACGCGATTGATTTCGAAACAACGTTTCTAGGTTGGATAGAACTTGCTTTTAGCCAAAAATCAAAAAAGAAAGAAACACAGAGGCAGTGGGAAGTTCTATTTAATGTGTATATTGAAAATGTTAATTTATAAATTTCAGCCGGTTACTCATAGTTGTTTTAGTCAAGTTATACACTAAATTGACGGAAAACACGAGTAGAACCATATCGTCTATGAAGAATTAATCCATTTCCAACTTATGCTAGAATTAAAATGAGCTATGTCAAAAAAAAATACAGTAAATAAGGTACATGCTTACAATACTAATCACGATTTTCTAAAATGAGCAAATTGTTCTATTTACATGTTTTTAAAAAGGTAACAATGTCGTAATTACATATTTTTGAAAAGGTCTAAATGTCCTATTTACATGTTTTTTAAAAGGTCAAAATATTCTATTTACATGTTTTTTGAAAAGTGCACAAGGTTCTATGTACATGCTTTCCCTTTCATATGAACAGGTTAATTTAATTTTTTCTGTAGAAAGTGCATTTTGTTTTTGACCAAAAATGGATATGGGTCATTTTAGTTGTTCACAGACGATATAAATTTGGAGTTCGCGCAGACACCTAGAACTTTATTTACCAATTCCAAATTTAAAGTTAGTTATAATTTTAAAAAATAGTAAACAAAAATGTTTTCAATTTTTAACGAATGAAGTAATTTGTATTTTAATAGAGATTCAAAATGATATATTAAATACCTATTTCCGTTCAGAATTGTCAAAGCAAAGTTATACGCCGGACGCTTTACCTGTTATAACATACATGACAGCGATATTAATTTTTACAGTAGCAACTGCATGATAGCCGTTATTTATATTTTTAGTCCAATGCATTTTAAAGTAGATTACCAGTGTATTTCCATCAAGATGGACAATGCATGACTCATACTCTGTACACATAACTTACACTGCTGTGGAGTGAATTTATTGATAAACACTATGTAAACATTCATCATTATTGATTTGGATTTGATATTTTAAAATTTTATTGCTTTAGCTCCTCCCTCGTCCTTTGATTTTAATACCACAGGGATTATGTCACATTTTAGTGGAAACTTGTAAGTTACAGTGGAGAGTGGAAAATTCCCACATTTTAAAAATCAATTCATAACATTTATAAATAGGTACTTTAAAATATATCTGTTTCATTGACATTACAGAGTTTAAATTCAAAATAAAATTCACATTCTATTCGAATCACTACTGTTTTAATAATAATTATTACTAAAATATTGCAGAGATATGCTTAAAATTTTAAATTTGCTTTAATTACATGTTTAGTTTCTCTACCTAAAGGTTAAAAGTACATTTAAATTTAATGATGGAAGGTGATCGTGTCATCAAAGTTTTAGAGGTAAGAAAGATTCCAGTTTCTAGTAAGTTTGACAACAGTCGTGAATTATCATAAAATAACAAACAAAAACTTGTTTCGGTAGCTGTGAAGTTGAGACACATTATTAAAAGTTATTAAATCACAAATTTTTACTAAAATGTGTGCAGCTAAGTTGCGGAAAGCAGGTAAAAACAATTGATTTGAATCACCTAATTGGATGCTCTTATGATGAGTTTGAGAGAAAAATTCGAAATCTATTTTAAGATTCGATCGTTCCAGATTATATCCTAAAATTCTATTTGATACCAGGTAAGCAGTCAGCCAGCACAACGATTTTTTCAAAAGCATTACTAACTCAATGTCTCTAAGCAAAAGTAATTCTTACTGACAGCCCATTTTCTTTTTCTTATTTAATTTGAATTTTTTCACAGAGTCAAATCTAGAATCCCTGATTAAGAACGATGATGACCTACGAATTGCAGTTAATGTACTTGGAAGTACATGCAAGATATATGTGGCACCTTTTATGCCCATGGATGCACTGCGTTCGCGTGCCCTTGATTTAGACTTAAAGTTCAGAAGTATCGAAGACAAGCTTTTACAGATTCTGAATTTGTTTCGTGGACATGAGGTGATTAATCAACTTTGAATAAAGATTTAAAAAATGTTCTTTGTTGGTGCGTGTGTGTAAATGTGCGCACAGTAATTTAATTATTACTTCAATACATTTTTGTTAATTCTTAGCTTACACCAACTTCAAGCTCGATAAACAGGGAGTCTTATGAGACCGAAAGTCCACACATTGCTGACAGGGGAGAGATGCCTCCGTCTCCACTTGAACAACAAGAGATGGGTAATTAAATTTTAGAAAATTAATTTAAAATCAAAAAGTGCTCAATTTTGCTTTAGCTGCATCCACCTATGTGGGTGGCGTTAACTAGTAAGCTGACTATGGTTTTTTTTAAGCGTTATTAAATGTAAAAAGGCTAAATCTGGTTGTTTACAATGTACAGATACTCTGGCTATGTATATGTCTCCACTGGGATTGAGTTTAGGAGCTGCTGCGTTACCGCAACCGACACCAGCATTTGCACACGCAAATACACAGCCTGAAAGGTGCTTCAGAGACATGGATGAAAACCGGGTTGATGTTGGTACGGCTGTGGTTACGGAGGGATACATTCTTAGTCCAGGACAGAAACTTAGATGGGGCCGGTATGAGCGCATCTCCGAAAACAACAGCAGCATCTGATTTATGAAACCTCTTTTAATAATCACATTCTTTTATTATTCAAATTCTCACACTTGTTTTTCTTTTTATTTTCTAAAATATCCTTCGTTATCTTTCCAAATATGTCTAAAACCGCATCATATCTTTGCTGATTGCTGCGTTCAAATGACACAGCTTGTTACCGAACTATTCAGAGATAGCGTACACTTAACGGATTCAATAAACTGTAAGAGTGCGATTGCATGACTGAATTCAGACATACCCCTGCTTTGCAAGAAAACCAGTGATTAGCAATCCCATACAGTTAATTAACTAAAGCAAATATTTGAAACTGCAGCGCCACTCATAATATTTTTTATTAATGTGAAGTTGTACCAAACTGATGATAAACCCTGAGTAATAAGGTCTGTGAAAAATTCTGAATCCGCCGGTAAAATTACATCCTGTAATCATCCACACAGGCTGGTTCGTGTTTGAAGTTTGAAGTTTGATGTATATTTAATTTTTGAGAAAAAAAAATTCAATTTTATTTAATTGTAAATTGTTTATCTGATAGATACACAAAACGGGGGTGGACAAAAGTGTTTTCCTATCTTGGCAAGTACCTTACCGTTTCCTTGGTTAAGAATAACCCTGCAGAATTAATTTAGGAATTTTAATAAGGTTCAAATTTCAACGCCGTTTTATATATTTCATTTGACATAATTCACCTCTTACAACAGTTCAGCATTTCATATCATAGTAATTTGGCACGAAAGTTAACCGGATTATAATAAACAAAAGCAGGGCTTAACACCATTAACTTGCTTTTACAAAACAATATAACATTTAAAACTTAGGTCACTCGAGGTCACAAAACCGCACATGCTTGAAAGTTACAAATCTTGAAGAAATTCTAAAACCTCATAAATAGTGTCAAAAAATTTTCAATCAGTTATTAATAGTATTATGTTGTGTGCAACAATTATGTGTACACCAGTGCAGTGCACGCATAGACATCCGTATGGTAAGGTGATAGAGTAAATTTTTGTTTCAACTCAAAGTTATGTTAACAAAATAAATAACAGATACAATATTTCTCTCGGGTGGAAGATGTTGAGTAAAAGTCAGTTTTTGTTTTTACTAATTCCAAAGTAATTCCAAGTTTCCAAAAGATTTTCTTACCTATTTACATTTACTTACTTGAAAAGTAAATTTTATATTTATATAAGTTATTGGAATATTTTTATACTAACTAGCTCAATTTTTAGCATTACAATTTACTACTTTTATTCCATTCAAATAATTTGAGCGACTTTTTCTGTCAGACAAAACTTGTACTGTGTAGCCAATTGTCCGATAAAGCTAAAGTTAGTGCTTGGTATGTAGCATGTGTATAATTTTGTTTTGGAACATTTTCGGCAATATTTCCGGCAATATTAACAAAGCTTAAATAAATCCATTAGGTATAGCTATGCCAACCTGTACAATACTTTTCTATTGATCTCCGTTATTTCCCAAACCATTTGGAACAACATGTTTGGCAAAATGTTGTGCATGTAATAAAGTATAATATATTTTAAAATTTTACTTTGGTACTATGTAAATCATTAATATAGAATTTTTAACATGTAAAAGTCATAGAGATTGTTCATAAATGCTGTCATATAAATACTACTATTTTAGGGATCCCTCTTTTATTAGTGAAACGATTAATCATGATGAGCTTTCTACATAATAGAATGGTTTTATCAGTCTTTCTTACGTGTGTCTGTCCCTCTTTTGAGTGTCGTACGCTCCGAGTCGCATTTTTGTAACTGATTTTATTCAAACACTTTTGAAACGCTCACAAATGCGATGTAGATGTGCTCTAAAGTTTTAGGTTATGATCTATTCAGTACGTTTGTTGCAATTTGCAGTTACATAAAACAACTTCCAAAACATTTTACACTTGATTTCGGCCACGTATAAAAGACGCCAAACAAGGAGGTTAATCATATAGTATTGATTCTGTTCGTGAAATATTATTTTAAACGGAAGAGACTGTGTTAGTAAAACAATTAGGAATAAAGTTTTCTGTGTAGGTAGTTCAACATCGATGGAAGGCCCTTGCAGATATTAATAAAACAGCCCAACCTAAGAAAAAATATCAATTTTCCACGCCTTACACTGTCACGCCTGCTATTTATCAAGGGCTTTAGCACTCGTATTTGTATACGTGCAAGTTACACATAACAAAATTTCATGTCAACTTTTAAATTAATGAAATTAAATATATTGCTAAAAATTCTTTTATATATACATTTCGACGCCGTCTTTAACATTTATTTAAAATACACAATACCTTGGGTGAGAGATAGCTCGCAGTATTGACGAGTTTTGAATTGGAATTGTTGCACTAAATGTTTGGAAAGTTTAAACATAGTAAGATACTATAAATGTTATTTTAAATATTTAATTGAATTTTGTGGCATATTTATAACATCGAAATTTTCATTATTTTTTTTAGTTGTAAATTTTTGTTTCTACTGAGGTGATTACATTGCAGAAACAGAAACGCGATTGAAATTTAAAACCGTATAAAGTTTTACTCTGTAAAAAATGGTTTTATAAATAGAATCAGAGCGAAGACGGCAATTTTAAAGTAAAAAGAGTTTATTATAAAATAAATCACAAACGAAATAAAACGAGCAAAGAAATTGCATCCAATTTATGTAAGCGTTAAAATTAGAAATAGTTATAATTTATTTTTAAACAAAATGATTAATCTATTTTTGATTTCCAAAATAGGTCAGCACAATCAACTTTTATCAAAACAATGACCACGATCCGACTAATGCCATTATATGATTTACCTCCGATGGACCTTTTTCCTGAAAACGCACCGGTTTCTCTCGCATGGATATTTAGTATGACAGCAGTGCAGTTGGGAATCATGTCAATAAATGTATTTATCTTTTACTATTTTAAATATGATCGGAACTTTTTGATCTGTATAATATTCATTAAGCAGTTATATTCCTTATTTGACTTTTGGAAGTTGTAAATTTTACTTAATAATGTTGGAACTGTATTGAAGATTTGGAAATAAAATTAAAATTTATTTTAGTATGAGTTTTTGTTTTAAGAAAATTATTAGTAATTCAAAAGAATACGAAAGAAAAATACATTTATATAAAATCATAAGTTATAAATTGCATATTGTATGCAGTAAACAGAACAATTATTATATTCATACAAGAAACATAACTACATATATCGTATACATCGAGTTATGCATTGAAGTGTGTTAGCCAACATGAAATACAGCTATTATTATTGAGAAAGAAATATACTTGTGATTTAAATACCATTTAAAATAAAAACTTCGACCACACGTATCAACAGACCTACGTAACAAGCAGTGATAAAATGGTTGATTACAAAATAAACAAAATTAGGAGTGGACTCTCGTTCCAGCGTACGAAACTGACCAACTTTAATTCCACTCATATTCAGCGACTGTAATTATTGATGCTCGCACTGTTTGTCTCATGTATCCAAGTGTGTAAGTAACACTGACACTTTCCAGCTCCATTTTCACCTCGTTCATTTTCTCAGGTAGGGCGAATGCCTTGTCAAACAAAACAATAAACATGACACACACTTCCAGAGCAGTGAATAAACCTGCCAAAGCTATAATTGGATCGGAGTGACGGAGTTGAATGGCAAGAAAACCCGCGATAACTTCATTTGACATTAATCCAGTTTTTGTTAAAAATATACCAGTGCAAAAACACAAGGTAAAGTAGTTTGTTAGCAGCTGCAGGCTCCGAAATTTTTTAAACATGTTGATGAGCATTCAATGCGTCCTCCAGGAGTTTATTCTTTTTTTTATTAAAAACAATAAAATTCTATCAGAATTAAACAGTTAAAACAAGAAGTTCAAAAAGTACCTTTGCACTTTGAAACAATCTCTAAATATAATAACATGAATAAATTAAAAATTGTATGCAATGATACTTACGCATTGGTTGTTGCACATGAAGTTATGTTGATTTTGATACTGTCAATCTGAAAACTAAGAGTTTGAATGAATGAAATTATAAAAACAAGTTATGGTGAGACGTTACTATTAATGGTACAAGTTGTAGGCAGTATACTGCAAAACAGACACATTTCACGAATACTGATGTTTTCAAATCCAAGTTTGTAATAATGTATAAAAGAATTGAGTACAGGTTGACTGGTAGGAGCGGATCGTATAAATACAACAACAACAGTACAACTCCAAGGCACGAAACAAGAAAAGGCAAATACATGATGAACAACCTGGTTGGTTGCATTGACTCTGCAAAACAAAAACAAAATATTAGTTTATATATATTATATTTTATATTCCAGATAGTTATTGTTGCAGTCCAAAAATAAAAGCGTTCTACTGTGAATAAAAAATGGCCTAGACTAAAATATTGTAGGTGAATAAGAACATGAACAATTTATCAACATTTAGAAACGAAAGAAAACCTTTTAAAGTTATTTAAAAGTTTAATGTTCCGCGTTTAAATTAAAACCTTAAAGTTTGCCATATTATTTCATGTAAATATTTTTTAATTGGGGTGGTCGCGATAGCTTCTTCTTTCGAAGCATATCATTATCCACGTGGCCTATTTACGATAAAAGCTTCAAACTTTCAAATAAGCCTTAATTTTATTTTAAAGAGTATACTACAATATATGCAATTAAGTTTGCCATATCATTTCTTTATAATAATTTTTTAAGGTAACTGCGATAATCTACTATTATAATGTGAATTACTATGAACATAACTACTATTTCTACTTACTTCTAGTAACTATCAATTAGAAAATTTTTTGACCGTTAGGCAGCCTAAGTGGCTTCAAAAGAAAAGTTTTAATTGGCACCTAAATTCTCGAGCGAAGGTTTGCGAAAATTTTAATTCTGCACACAGAAATTAATAATTGTTTAATTATATCAGTTGACAAACAATTTTAAAAATTAAATGAGTATATAACAAAATGTCAAATCTTTAAGAGTTAGCTGAAAAAACTTTTCTTCATTTATTATGTGTACGTGTTGAAATAAAAATACCGCTACATATGAAAAACATATATTGTTGTATTTGTTTTTATTTGATTTGATCAATTACCTGTTTTTGTGCAAGGAATTTCAACTTAAGTTATTCAAAGAGCTTCAAAATCATGCATGTCAAATGTCATTGAGAAATGCTAAAATGAGATAAATTATAGAGATATGTAGAAATAAGGGAATATTGAAAATTTAAATTTCCCGCCAAACCTTAAATGTCAAATTTCGAACGGTCACTCTCTTCAAATATGAAGAAGTGATAAATCAAAATGACTGGTATGAGGAGAAGAATAATATGTATTGCGATTAACGCGCGAATTATCAAAGCTTTAATTTAAAATTGTACATTTAACGTCAATTATAATTAAAAGAAATAGTGAATTAAATATTTTTCAATTTTCAAAGAATTTCATGTTTTTATTTTTAAAGAGCTTCAAAATGACATATCGCATGTCTAATTCGGTT
>JAQFZE010004711.1:0-10953 GCA_034695245.1 Dicyrtomina saundersi | reverse complement strand
TCTTAAATTATTTCTATGTTTTCCTCCGATTTCAATTTATGTCAAAAACAAAAATTGCCTAATTAAGTTATATCCTATAAACTATATGTTCCTCTTTGCAACACTTTAGGACAGACCCATATAGTATAGCATGCTGGGTTCAAC
Source organism: Dicyrtomina saundersi (assembly GCA_034695245.1). Taxonomy (NCBI): domain Eukaryota; kingdom Metazoa; phylum Arthropoda; class Collembola; order Symphypleona; family Dicyrtomidae; genus Dicyrtomina; species Dicyrtomina saundersi. Next base: position 10,809 of record JAQFZE010004711.1, on the reverse strand, counting down.
TCTTTCATATACGTACATATAGTCTTTATAAGCGATCAGAAAGAAGTCGAAATATTATTCTAACTAGTCACTAAGTAGACTGAAGACGACTAAAATTACGCCCTTTGATTTTGTATGCACGAATATACATATGAGTCTCCAGGGCCTATGTTTTAATTTTCTTATGGTTATAAGTATATGCAGGTTCGTCACTAAATCGAATGATTCACAGACGCGTAAAATAACCTTATTGTGACGGCAGAAGGTCAGGGCCAGAGTCGCAATAAAACTTTCTGCTCTCTTTCATTCTGTCCAGAGTCTCTGGCCAGGCTCCATATGTTTTCCTTTTTAGGGATAAATACAAGTTTTTAGCACAATTTGCAGTATTGTCTTAGATTAGTGAATTCGTTTTAAAACAAGTTCAAAATTCTGTAAAGAAATATGGCACATGCTTGTACAATGCGAATTCTTTCTCAAATCTGCCTAATTCCATTTGAGTTTGATGCGAAAACTCAAAAGATCCAAAAACTGAAATCCTTGTGGAGACTCTGTGTTTGGTACACCTCCGTGGTTACACAGTTTTTGCTTTTCAAACACGTTGCAAAACAATTTTTTCTGCTGGTCCACTCGTCCCACACAGATTTTAACTTTAATCACTTCTCTGTTCATTTCTTGCTGACTTCCGGAGGCGCAGACAGTACTTTCATTGACATTAATCTAATGAAGTACAGTCAGGTTATTTGCATTGTATAGAATGAAGGAGGTTCAGGAAATGAATATAGTAATAAATCCGGCGGTTCTGCAAGAGCGACAAAAAGGCATGAAATACGACTTCGTGACATGTCAAAACAACCGTTACTTTTGAAATATTTGCCTGTAGTCCAGTAAATCTGCCCAATATTTGCAGTTGCAATTTTTGTGAGCGATTTAACGCGTCCCCATTTATTCTTTCACTTGCTAGGAGACGATTACAAGAACATGTGGACTTACGTCTTGTTCATGTTTCCTGAGTTATACTTTGCATTTTGTATAGCTTCAAACTTTTATATTTTTGAACACTTTCATCTGTCATTCCTGGAACACACCTGTTTCAGCCTTCAACTTTGTCAGCAGATTTTAATTCACATGTTCAACAAAAGAAATTCACAATTTATTTTCATTTGTAAAACAATGTGCATCTCCTTCTCAGTTTTTGGCTTAGTTTTTGCGATTAAGTTCTTCAGTAATGCTCCGTTTGTTGCTTGTTTCAATGCTCTTGTTGGAATTGATTGCGCAGTCTATTACTTTATAATGTATGAAAAAGCGTTTGAAATCCCGGATTTGATGAAAGAGTACAAACAGAAAATTCTCCTTTCAGTCAAAACAAAGAAAGAAAACGGACGTAGAAGATGGGGGGATGACACTTACGCAAAGAAACTCGTTTACTTCAAATGGAACCCCCAAGTTCTTGAAATCTCCCGCACTCTTGAGTCCATTCGCTGCAGGGGGATTGAGGTCGGAGGGTACAGTGTCATGGACAAGATTTCAATGCTGCTCTTTATTGACTTTGTTGTCAAACAACTGGCATCTCTCCTACTTGCGTACACGTAATTAGGGTATGCAGATGGTGCTTGAATAGCTTTAGAATTTTGTTTTTGGCAAAGTGACAAAATGTCAACCATTGTTTGTTGCTGTCTACAATTTGGTTGTACATTAAATTTCGTCAATATCTGAGAAGAGCTGTAGAAGCTACAGGACGGAAAAGACATGGAAAAAAGATTGAATATCATGAGCATAATTTCCATTGGGCTGGCAAATATAATTAATGAGTTATGACGAAAATATTATTCTGTGAGCAAAAATGTATTTAATATTAATGTGAAATAAAAATCAACGATTTTTGCACTTTTTGCATTTAGGAGAGTGCTTTATGAATATTTTAAATAGTGATTTTATGATTTTAAAACCGATTGGTATTAGTCAGTCCAAATTTTGAAGCGGTTAAAAGTATAGTTAGAAATATGTATGAGCTTCACGCCGCTTAGCCCACTTAAATTTCACATGCCAAATTCCTAGATAGTAGGTTTTGTGTACTTCTATGTTATATTATATATCTAAATTATGGATCCTATGTGATACAATTCAAGGGATAATAATTATTATCAGGAGTCAATGTTTGTTGGACTGAGAAAGTATTTAAATGTCAAAATAGAAATATATTTTACATGTTTCAAAAGCATGTAAATACAAAATTTTCCAATTTAAAAAAATATATGAACAGAACATCTCGCACTTTTCAAAAACATATAAATAGAACATTTTGAACTTTTCTGGATGCATGTAAATGGAGCATTTTGCAGTCTTAAAAAACATGTAAATGGAACATTTTGCGCATTTCAAATACTAATAACTATTAGCATACCTCCTTTTATGTTTTTTAAAAATAGCCTATTTTCACTCTCATGATTAATCGCATTACGCATAATCAGAAAAAAAAACTCATCCGGGTAAATATAACACATACAAAATCGTGAGTGAAAGATCAAAACGGCCAATTTCTAATTTAAGCAAGAATGAAAATAAGCTATGTCAAAAAATACCAATGTTAATTAGTAGCATGTCCCTAACAGTGCAAAATGATTTATTCACATGTTTTTGAAAGATGTAAAACGCTCTATTTACACGCCATTGAAAATTTCAAAATGGGCCATGCATACACACGGAAAATGTGATAAATATTCTACTCACTTGCTTTTAAAAAGTGCAAAATGTCCTATTTACATGCTTGCAGAATCATGATTTATGATGTTTTATTTTGTAGATCTCGAAAGTGCATATTTTATTTCTAGTTAAACATGCATTTGTTGTTCTATTTGAGTTCTAATGACAAAAGTCATCGTTTTTTTTAAATTAAGAACAAGTTTGACGCCGGTCATTTCTTTCAGCGCTATTTAGGCCACGTATTATGAGGTGTTCAATTGGAATACGAAAGGATTTAAAATTGAAAGAACAGTGATAACGTAATACTGTAATAATTACAGCTAAATACCGTAAAAAATTACATAACCTTACCTCAAGGCATGTTAATAGAACATTTTGCACTTTACAGAAATATGTGAATATTTTTCGCAAAGTTCAGTTACTCGTAATTATTAACATTATTATTTGACCCTTGAATTAAATCTTGGAAAATCCTGTTAATCTCCTAAAATGGCGAAGACAGTTGTTCCGAAGGATTTGTATGTATGTAAATAGTGTCCAACAATCCCTCATTAGTATGTACAATTTATTTCGTTTTATCCATCTAGCGTCAGCTCATACAGAAGCGAGTATTATCTAAAACCAATTGCACGATCTGCAAAAAAGTTAAAAGGTTTAGATCCGGAAATTATGCAAGTAGAATACTTAGTTTTTTCAAAAGTTTGTAAATACAACATTTCGCAATTTTCAAAAACTTGTACGTAAATAAAACATTCTGCAGTTTTTAAAACCTCCTTATAAGCATTTAACGTATTAACCTTATTTAGTGTTTTTTGTCATAGGTCATTTTGATTCTACATTAAATTCAATTAGAAATGGGCAGTTTTTGATTCTCTACTCGCAATATTATATTTCGTACGTATATTCTGTAAAAGTGTTTTTATTAATGTAGATTAAACGATTGGTTTTTTTTTATTTTTTTTTGTGTCTTTTAGGCAACTTTCTGTAATGAAAGCAGTTTACGAATAAAGTCTTTTATTATTATTCTTCGTATTACCGACGATCAGTTGAGTCAGTTGGTTTAATTTCCACGCCGAGCAGTAGATGACAATGTAAGGAAATTTTTATTAACCACAGCACTTTTTTGAAAACTCTAAATGAAATATATTCCATTTTATAAATTAAGAAAATTTTAGAATTCTTAAATTTCTACGTATGAAGAACATTGAATTTTTTTAACTAACGTGTATAGAACATTTGAAATTTTATTAAATCGCATACATAACGAGCGTTTTGCATTATTTTTAAATCATGTCAATACATCAATTTTACAATGCTTAAAAATAACTAAAAACGAGCATTTTGCATTTTATTAAAGCATATACCTTCGTACAATGAAAAAGCATATGTATATCGCACTGTTTGAAAACATCTCTGTGTACAACATTTTACACCTTTTTAAATCATGAAAATCCAACCAACATTTTAGAATTTTAAAAATCAGGTACTATATAGCAAATTTTGCAATTTTTGTATATCAACTAAATGGTTGGGTAGGGCGATTGTCCCCTAGCATTCGTACCTAACCAGTAGTCCCTAATAATTCGTTCCCTAACAATTGGTACCTTGTTGCAGACAGTCGTCCCTTAGCAGTTAATGTTTGACATGACATTATTTATGAGCGACCCCTAAGGTGATGAGAAGATAGATATGTTTTAGTATAAGCATAGAGATGAAATAAATAAAAATTATAAGCTTAACGCCGTTCATTTTGTTTACATACATTGGTACCGATTTATGGCTCGTACTATTAGCTGGTACAATGTATTTATTCCATTAGCGTCAGCCCAATCAAAAGCGATTATTCACTAAAATATATGCATTTTTAATTTTTATCTCAAAACCAACTGCACTATCTACAAAAACTGTAAATGGTATGTCATCAGGAAATTTTGGAAATAAAATACTTTATGCTTTTTAAAAATATATAAGTAGGTAGAAAATTTCGCACTTTTAAAACACATGTAAATAAAACATTTTGCAGTTTTAAAAACCTCCTAATTAGTAATTAACGCATTAACCTCATTTAGTGTTTTTGTCATGGCTGATTTTGATTGTACATTAAATTAAATTGGAAATGGGCTGTTTTTGATTCTTCACTCACGATATTTTATTTTGTACGTTGCTCAATGTTGGTCGTATAGGTATGTACCTAGCTTATTTCCTATAATATTGGACCCGTCTACTAGTCAAACTCTGGCCTCCCAGTCCCGTCTACTATTACAGGAAATTCAGTACCTTAAGTTAAGTGCAACGAGATTAACAATATTCTAGTGACTTCCCAAGTGAGACATTTTAAAAGGACGAAGAGGGGCAGAGTAAAGATTCGTCGTTTTTTTAAATATTCCATGAAACTTTATTTGCAAGATCAAGTTTCATGGAATACAATGATGCATGTATGTACTTTAATTAGAAAAATGTTAAGAGTCTATTTCACTGATTTAAAAAAATCAATATGTTTATTTGATTAACAAAATGTAAAATGTTCTACTTTGATGTTTTTCAATAATCCTGTGATGTGTTATTTGTATGTACGTGCTTTGAAAGTTGCAAAATGTTCTATTAACGTAATTTAAAAAATTAGAGCTTGATGCCGCATAGTTTAATGACATGTATGTTTTCTACACCTATGTGGGAAGATCCAGGTTGATTGCCTTAATGATATTCACTTTTAGCATCGTTTCTAGTTAGAAACCATGGTAAAAAATTAAAAATCGAAAGCTTGATTGGAGTGGCTAAAATCATGACGGAAGTATTAAATTATCCAAATTGCCAATGGGGAAAATATATTAAATATATTTAATGATGTGTAATAAAATTTGAAGATTTCAGTTTGTTTTGTACTTGTAAGATTGTTTCTTGAATATTTTAAATTGTGATTTTATCATTTCAAAACCTTTTGCTATTAGTTGGTCCAAATTTTGGAGCGATTAAACCTATAGTCCTAAATGAAATGCAGCAAAATGCTGCAATATGCATCAGTATGCTCAAATCATATAATGTATGTAACTAGAATACTTTACCATTCAAAAACAGCTACCTCAATGAAACAGTTCCTCCTTTTTAAATACATGTTAATAGAGCATTTTTATTTCTTTTAAACATGTAAAAAGATCATTTTGTAGACATTAGTCATTAATTTTCCTGAACTTGCACGTAGTACCTGAATAGCTTTAAAAGTGCTAAATTCATGCTTCCAGCAACGAGTAGCACAATATTTTATAACATTTAATACATAAGCATATTTTCTAAAGGTATGCAACTTTACTCCAAAACAAAAATATTGTGTGAGTGTGAGATGCAACGGTCACTGGTGGAGATTATTTCTAAATTATTGGTCATTTGATTTGAAAGTAATTCGTACACACCAAAATGTGGAATTCGCTTGGGCTTTGAACGCGTTGAATGAAGATGACCAGCCGATTGTTTCCCGTTTGTTGTTGGTATAGGCTTCTGCGGCTTTATCTTGGTCCATCGTTAATACTACTGGAAGAAACTACTTACTAGTTAAAAACAACCTGCAGCTCAACGAAACCTTTTTCCCAGTACACTCGTAACACTACAGACCAGTAGACCTTTACAAACAGAGCACATTCAAGGATTATTTACTAATTATGGTAATATTGCAGCAACGTATGCTATGTAATTTGTGCCTGTTTATGGAAATTAGTATTTGTCACACTTTGTTTAAGAATAATTCATTTTATTACTGCAAATTCAAAGCGTTCCTACGTACGCACATTTTTTGTAAATTGTACTATTTTTTGTAAATTACATAAATAAATAAGGGTAATGCCCGAAAACTGCAATAGGAAACAGGCTACAAAATAAGAGATTCGATTGGATGGAGAAGGATCGCTATTTCTAGTGAAAAAAGTTTCGGTTTCGTGGTCGGTAGATCAACCCAATGCAATATGACTTTCGCTTTTAATCTTTATTTCCACAGTTAAACAAGCCGTATTAATTACACATAATAATTTTTAATAAAAATTTACAATTTTGTAAGCTAAGGTAAACGAATATTCCTTGCGTTGCAATTTACAGGTTTTATATTATCGGGTATTAAAATAAACGTACCTTAAATTACTATTAAGATTACGTAGCAAAATAGACTTGGACAAAATAAATAAATACAATGATCACACTCGTAAATTTAACACCAACTTTATCATCGATTTTCAATGTTTCAACTTCAATACTGCGAAAACAGTGACTGACCATAACTCCTGCACTAACAACAATGACACTATACATTTTCTTTCTTTGAGTAATCCCCAATTTGGGAATCAAGATACTAACTATATTTTTATGTAATTGTCACTGTTAACATAACTGATAGACACAAGATTCGGAAAAACGTGATGAAAATCACTCGCCTGAGGAGGAACACAACTATCCTTAAATGCAACAATCACAATAATGCGTAAAATACTTGGAACCGGTTCTTCAACCTCAATCTTCATACGCTCCACAAACAGACGGAAGAAGGAAACAGCGCATCTCAAAAGAACAATCGTCGAAACATTTGGAAAACTGATGTTCATGTTGAATTCACGTGGGAAGAAACCACCACCATCAAGCCTCTCCATGCTACTCCAAAAACAATCAAAGCAAATCTCTTGTAATTTCGGTAAACGGGGAATGACGAGGAGGTCCTCAAACCATTTCGCCGGTTCAATTCTTAGTTTCGTAAGCGATCCGGCGCTGTACTCCAAAATCTGGTTGATTACATTCACAATTCTTAGAGAAAACGACACGTTTTTATAAAATATTCTAGAAACACACTCAATGGTTTCCAGTTGCAAATTCTGCTTGTGCTCCGTCAGAAACGTTTCGATCAGTTCAATGTCACGTTCATCCGACTGAACATCAAAATCGTTCGCCAGGTAAACTCTCAAACTTTTCAGAAGGTGAATTTTATCCCTTCCCGCAGCTCCCAAAAAGTAGTTGATGTACTCGGACGAAAATCCTCGCAAAGGTAAGAGACCTCCACCCAATGTTACATGCCACCTGCGGGACGAAGAAATTGACCAAGCTCCTCCCAAAAATCTCAAGTTAACTGCCGCAGTAATGACGTCCGCGAAGAACTTTGGAGGTGCCGTTCCGCTTACGAGAAATTTGTTTAAATTCGGGAGCAGCCCGAATTCGTTGCTGCCATTTTGGTGATGATCAGAAGAATCAAATGCCTCCAGTTCGTCCTTCCAATCACGAGGGAAATCGAACTCGATCTCTAAAAATTCAAGATTTGGAGCCTGAATACAGAGAAGATTCTGGAGATGAGTTATCAAGGAGCTTCTTTCAAAAAAAGACCAATTCATCGAGTAATTCAGATGCAGTGTCAAGTGTTTCATTTGATTTCCAAAAGTTGTGAAAAAGCTTTTCACTCCTGCGGCTCCAAGATCATTGCGAGCAAATGTTTTAACTTGGAAAGATGAAAGCAGTGAAGGGGTCCTGCATTTCTTTAAACGTCTGCGAACATCCTGAAATGCAATTTTTCGACTCTTTTCGTCTCCTTTGGACTGAAACGAAAATCTGATGACTAATTTCCGCCGTCGAAGTTCTTTTGTCGCTTCATACTGCCACTGCTTGTTCACGACTCGGCAACTTAGGAGATCGCTCCGATTGACGTATCTGAACAACAACTCAAGAACCTGAAACAAAATCACATGACAAGCATGAAAAGAGTTGAATGATCATGCAGCTGGATTTTGCACATTGCTGAAAAAGAAAAGAAAACAATAGTTTTAAAACTCACTTACAAGATCGTTCTGTAAAGCAATTTGTGCAGGAGTGTTTTCCTCGACGGTGTTTGTATCAACGGCATTTGATTCAGGAGTCTCATCATTAATAATTTCCATAGATTCACCCACTTGTTTCGCACCTGGTCTCGTTTGTCTCTTGAGCGGTGGCTGCTGTTCTTCTAATCCGCTACTGGCATCATCTGTTTCTAGTAATCAAATACATGTAATACAATGAGTTCATTATAATATCAATATAATGAGTGAAGAGTCAAAACAACCGAAGCAATGTCAAAAAAGTTTAAAAGAGATGCAAAAGTATATGAGTAACATATTAGCTTTGAGTTTTCGACAAAATCGAAATGTTATATTTACATATTTTTGAAAACTCAAAAATATTCTATCTACTTGTTATTGAAGCGTCATACATGTTTTGTATTTGCATGCTTTCAGGATGGTGATATTTTTTGTAGAAAGTGAATCTTATTTTTAGCTTAAAATGGAAATGGCTCGTGTTAAAACTTCACTTACATTCGTAAAATACTCAATTTCATTCCAAAATAAAAATATTGGAGCGATGCAACATACAATAGTAGCAATCACTTCTTATTTATTGGGCATTTAATTTTTTATGTAAATGATACACACCAGAATGTAAAGTTCGCTTGATTTTTGACCGCGTTGAGTACGAATGACCCGCCGCATGTTTCCCGTCTGTCGATGGTTTGGGCTTCTGCAGCTCATCTTCATCCATGGTACTGGATGAATTCTTAGAATCTGACTGAATCAAAACAACCTTCCGCTCCACGAAACCTCGTTTCCTGACCACACTTGACACTACAGATCAGCAGACCTTTAAAAACAGAGTGCATTGAAGGATTATTTACTAATTGTTTTATTGCACCAATTTAAGTAAAGCAATGTTTGTTTATTCTGTTTAAGAAAATAAGTATTTGTAACCATTTGGTTTTAGAATACGTCATTTGATTACTGTAAAGTAAAAGCGTTTGCATAAAGTACACGCTTATTTTTTTGAATTGAATAAATAAGGGTAACCAAAAACATTTAGTTATTACTTTGGGCAGTTTATAACTGTTTTAAATAAATATGCTAACACTATGATCTGCACTTTTTATTGGAACATAAATAAGCAACACTGCAAAATTGCCATTTAATTCTCAAAAATACTTGAAACGATAAAAATGAAAATATTTACTTCTCTGGACTTTGCCATATTTATTATTTCGGTGGTATAGTTCCCATTCGACTCAGAATTCATGCGTATGATGTATGAAGCACGTCAGATTAAACTAAGTTATTAATTAAATTAATTTAATTTATTGGTTTTGCTAAAGTAATTTACTTGTTGGGTTTCTTGGTTCGTTAATAATTGACACTGTAGTATAATTATTCAATACTATTTTGCTATTTCTTTTCTCTGTTTGGCTCAAACGACAATTTAATTTATACACCCGTATCGGAGAACACGCAACACAGGTTTGAATTAACTAATATTCACAATAAAGTAATCAGATTTAAGGAGTATAGTTAACTACATATGTATCAAAAGCTGTCGACCGCTTCCTTCGCTCTCTTAGTCGCAAATAAAGCTAACAACTGAAATAGACCTACAATGTAGATTCGTTGTCGTTTCGTTCGCTCATCTGAACACAGCTAACAATCGGGCAGTGGACAGTAATATACGTGAGAACGTCAAACTAAAAATTTGCATGCTGAATGTTTTATCTCGCTCTGTTATTTTTACGTTTACAACTTAACCTTCCTTAAATAACGCTAGGAAAAAAAATGTATTTTGTTTAATACGCTATTCGACTAGCTGAAATTACTAAAATTTTGCATATATTTGCTCCTAAAAGAATAACAATAATATTCTATAGATTTATTTCAAAAATATAGTAATACGTTCTAATAGTTAACGAAACAAAATAAAAAGTGTTATCTACGCAATTAATGCAATTGCAAAATACGGTATTTACATACGCCGTTTTGAAGTGTGATTTCTACACCAATGAAGTGCGAAATTAATACGTAACTACGCCTGAAAATTGCGATGGCTCTTGTTTCCACAGCAATGAGTTAGTTAAAAATAAATGTGTAAATAGAACAACTTATATCCTTCGTATGATGTAGATATGACATTAAACACTCAGAGTAGAGGGTATATCATATCAAATATGATTTTTTGAAATGAAAATAATTTGCCACTTTTCCTATTTTTTTTTCATCATTTCACCAAATTGTTGGCGAAGATAGAACGTAGTGATCGAAATGGTCTGGTCTGGTCCGGGTTTTATGGTCTGGTCTGGTCCGACCTCACCGGACCAGACCATAT
>JAQFZE010004710.1:0-10954 GCA_034695245.1 Dicyrtomina saundersi | reverse complement strand
CACTATACAGTCAAAATTACCCCTGATGGGGGGATTTTCCAAATCCCATATTTGGCAGTTGATGATAGTTTAAGGTATACTATTATTAAAAAAATAAAATACTGCCAATACTTACCATCGAGAAATGTACCTGAACATTAACCAAAGAAAGGTTCTTAAGTAAGTGTGGGAATTAAGGGATTTAATTTTTTTAAATTATTATTTGTACGTTTTTTGTACTAATAGTTACTTTATAAGAAACTTTTACTTTTTTCATTTATTTATACTGGAATATTATGACAGTTACTTCCATCAAATTTTGTGTACTAATTATGTAATTGGATTTTTATTGTGGGACAAAAATTCCATGAGCTTATAATGTATTTATTTGAATACATATATTGTGCCAGGTTCGATATGTAAGTACTCTCATTCCCTGCCATTATTCACATGATATCCGAGGATATACGATGTACTGGTGAGAAATACCAGCTTCTATTTTGCAACTTGTTTTTACAGTCATATCAATATCGCTAGTAATTGTCTCATTAGTCGTATTATGCCACTGATTTGACGAAGGCATATGATGCATTCATTATGTAATGCATTGATTGAATGAACACAATGGACTATTGAGTAAAAATTAATATTGGCGTATATAAAGTTTTGGTGTGTTTGAGTTTCCAGTGCTATATGAGCCTTAAAGGAGGTTTCTCTTTTCTGAACTGCATGTCTTTCATAGATTTGTCTTATCTTGAGTTCACTTATCTTGAGCGGAACTTAAAAGTAATGCGAAGCTACATAATATAGTCGTAGATTCGTCTTCGTTAAGTTGTTTAATTCTCGAGCAAGAATCGCAGTAAGTTGTTTTAAATTTTTTTATTTTGCTAACAGTGTCGTTATTCTGGATTTTTTTTTAGATTTATTCTGAAGAATCCTACGCTGCCTTTGATATATGGCTTGAGAAATGGTAAGTAAGATTTCTGATGCAATAATACCTACCTACGTAATTATTTAATTTTCTTCATATTTAGTTATGTAAGGTACAAACAAGCTATATTTCGAGCTGTGAAATAATTATGAGCTTTTTTTCATTGCGAGCAGGATGTTTAATTTTAGATTGATTATTATACATATTGAGATTTTGCGATTTATTAATTGTAGTGTATTGTAGTTATTATACGGAGGGATATACCAATAGTTGCATGACGTGTATTGTATGGATAGTTTAGGCAGTACAAGTGAGTTGAGTGATTTGAAAAAATTACCAAGACTAGTGTGCCGCTAAAGTCAGGTTGATTTAGTATCCACTGACATTTGTTAAAATTGCATGAGTGGTGCCATTAAAAATGCAAGGCGTTAAGCAATTAAGTCTCATTTGAGTCAATTTCACATACTGATATGTAGGTACATAGCATTATGTCAACACAGACAGATGGCTAAATAGTGTTCTATGTTTGTGAACTACCCACAGTTTTTTATGGATGATGACTAAGTTTAGTACCTTCCTCGTTTAGCTGAAAGTTGTAATCATATATAATAATATGTGTATTTGTGTTACGTTCGCGTGACTTTTCACTGATAAATTTGTGCATTGGCTCGTACGAAAATGTAGAAGAATTAAAATTTTGTCGTCCTTTTGTGTACATCCAGCTTAGCTGATCATTCTTTGGGGATTAAGCTACAAGAATCTCGGATGAAAATTGTTACTTTTTACTACGATTGGGCCTTTTTAAAAAACGAAGAGCTATTTAGAGGGTTTATAGACTGTTTGATTGCCTTGTCGACAAGAGACTTTGAATATCTTGCTGCTACACCTCCGTCCAAATATACGGTGAGCATTTTCACTATAATTTTTGATGGTTTTTGTGAATATTATTACGCTTCAAAAATTTAATACATAAATTATGCTTGCTATTGTAGTAATAGTAAATCTATTTCGAAAATTAAACATTAGGCACACAAGAAAACTTATAATGCACACATATTTGAACTGATTTCTACAAAACAGAAATCACTGTCTTCAATTAGAGTTATAGGTAAACACTTGGTTTTCGTGAAGTTTAGGAAAAATTTGACAATTGCTCCACGTAAGTACCACAATATACAACCCTATCACTTTCATGTCAGTAAGCCCCAGTTTCTGTTTGAATTGCGGGATGCATGAGTAGTGGATTTAGTTTTTCTCTTGATGTATAGCCTCGGAGTGGTTTGTGTCGTTCCCGTTCCATACGAACATATATTAATGAGTAATAGCTAATATCATGTGTCGGAGTAGTAGAATACTTAAATATCGCGATCCGAGTGTTTGCTTTCCCGTGCCGTTTGGGACTAGAGGTCTTTCGGTAAAAATAGTTAAATTTGCGTGATATTTTCATGTATTTCTTCAGGGTTATTATGTATCTTATGTTGACAAGCAATCAATCCGCATATCATTTGTCGCAGCTTTTAAAAAGAACGTAATACAGATTTACGTATTATGCTTACATTATGTAATTGTTTCAATAAAGTGTTTGCAGGATTGGTGTCACTTACAAACTTTTTTTGATTTGTTCATAGCATTTTTCTCCTCCTGGTGTCAAGCTTAACATATTTGAGATGCCTTTAAATGGAAATTCTGTTCTTCCCGACTCTGATAATGACTGCTTCGAAACAAAGTTTTTACCTGAGAAGAAAGTAATTGCTGGTACACCCGTGGAAATACCCACCCGGAAACTCAATTCTGTTTTAATAAACTCTCCTGAAAGAATAAATGAAAATTCACAAACTAGCAATGTTCCTGATTTCTCGTACACTTTAGAGGCATCTCCAGTTACGAGTACAGATTTCTCAAATATAAAATCGGAGTCTATAAAAAATTTAAGTATCTCCGACTCAAGACTTAAGCTTACAGATAGTACGGGAAATGGCGGCATAAAATCGTTTTTAGAATCTGGGGGGCTCATCCAGCCGCCAGCACTTGGGAATTTTCCATTGCCTCAAAAGGGTCAATCACTTACGTCATTTTTAAATTCTTTGTCAAACACTTTGCCTGAACTGGATCGAGAAAATGCTCATTTCAATGTTTCTGAAGCTTTAATTTCTGCTTTTGAGAGATTGAAGGTAAAGGAAAAGACTGAAAAGCTTATAGAATCGAAAAGAATAGCTGCAAATGAAGCAATGTTTGAAAGTCCATACGATCATATGAGACGTAGAAAACATTTCAGAACCCCTAGGCCCTGTTTTGTTAACACCGAAACGGATGATTCCGAGTAAGATATACTTACTGCAGTAATGATAGCAAGATTAGTGATTACGTAATTTATTTCATTGATGTGATTCCGTCAAATTCTTTACGTACGTGTAAACCAGACTATATTTTGACTTGTGTTTGTGCAGATTTGAATATTGGAGTCAGCAACCTCGTAGACCTCCAGCCGGTGTCAGGAAAAAACGTCGTTACAACCAAGTTTTAGGATCCGACGGGCGAAGTGAAAGTTTCAAATCCACAACAGGTAAGAAAACTATTTGGGGGTCTTAAGGGAACATGCTTTAAGTTCTTTGAAAATTAAAGTCCATATTCTGTGGCTGTTACAAGGAAAATATTATTAAAAAAAGGTGTGGCGACGTTAAACTGGGACTACATACCGTGCCAGATATTTTCCCTAAAAATAATTGGTTGAATGGACATACAATTGCGTTCCGTCGAATGACATTCAGTAGGCAGAATGTGAGTGAATCGAAATTACGGTGGTAGACACGTAGACAAGTTAGAAGCTATACGCCATCACATATTTCGTAGTTCCAAGGTTCAACAATAAGCAAATAATATCAATCAATACGAAAACGGCATAATAATACAAAAAAGTTATGTTAATAGTTTTTAAATTGAATTGAATTTAATTGAATTGAATTTTATTCATGTTTGTATAGTATTGTCATATCACATTAAGCTGGTTTATATACATAGATATGGAATTTTATCAACATGTCAATAGTTACAAAATATTTCGTAGTTGTGCCACAGAGTGACAAGGATTGTAATATAGGTACATATATTGTATCTTTAGGTTCTTGAGTACCGTTATAATATACATATATATAATGTTAATAGTTTTTGTAACCTCGTGTAATTAAACAAGCTAGTCTTCAAGAACTATCACGTGGTACAATTCAGCTATATTTTGGCAACAGAAATCCGAAATACTAAATTAATGTTTACAATGTTCTATAAATCATGCAGTACTAACAGTAAGATAGAGCGAATTTTTGAACAGGTTTTGTCACTGTATCCATAACTGCAAGGGGCAGCCCATTGTAGTATTAACCAAATCAACCTTAAATTAACCATCTTAAAAAGTATGAATATAACCGAAACAAAAAAAATACTACGAATTATTCAGTGGCTATTATCACTCAAAATTTGGTCGAGAATGCGTAAACTGAAAAGATAAGATTTTTTCCCTCCAAATTTTACATTCGTATGTATACTATACTGCCCTGGCCCTACCTATACACACACGAGTACTATTGCTGCAAAATTTTAAAATTAAAAAAAAAATGAGATTTATCGAGACCTTCAAGTAATTTACCGTCTCAAATGTTCTGTCGACTAAGTTAGCTCAACTCATTGTCCTTCGTCTTATTAAATTGCACGCACTGTCTCTCAACTTAATGTCTTTTGAAGAAGAGTCTACCCGCGATGTCTAATCGACGACCTGCTGTAGCTCTTGTTCATTGTCACTGGCTCAATGTAGTATGGCCAAATTTTGTTCCTATCCGGTGTTGTAGAATTGTAAACAAATATGTATATATTTTGCAGACCTGACTACAAGTTTGAGTCCTTCACCTCCTTCGTCTGAAGAAGACGAAGTTGTATCATCCTTCTCTGCGGAAAATATTGCAATGAGCTTACTACGGAACTCGAAGATGAAAAATGTACAGTTATCAGATGCTTCAGAGTTGCAGTGGATGGTGTCTGAGACACAAGCACCTCAAAATCTTCTTCCACTTCCAAAAAATTTGAACAGTGCATCCGAAAGTGAAAGTGATTATTCCTGTGGTGCTTTAGACAAGAGTATGAGACTGAGAGGCACGTCTGATTGGGCTCCACCCAGACCTCAAATAATTTTTACGATTCATCCGCCTCCAAAGTAATTCCATTTTCCATTGATTTATTACATCAAATAAATGTGTACCATGAAAGCGAAAGCTTATTTCTATTTACGTATTTCAGTCTTCACAATGTTCTGGAGTTCCAAAAGTATCGTTGCGCTGGTTGTGGAATGAAAGTTGAGCCAAGGTACGGTAGCACGTTCCGTTATTGTAACTACCTTGGGCGATATTTTTGCACTGGGTGCCACACGCTTAAAAAAGCAAGACTTCCTCAAATGATTATTCACAAATGGGATTTTAGCCCGTAAGTCATATTTTATCTATTTCTTTAAACATTAAGTGTACTACAGTCACGTTTAACTGGTGATATTGGTATTTTTTGTATTCCAAAGTTACTTGGTGTCGAACTTCAGTGCAACTCTACTAGAAAGTCTTCAATCCGATCCTGTTTACAATATTATGGCTATCAACCCTAATTTGATGAGAAAAGTTCGTTTAAATAATTTTAGAAACTACCGTATCCAGCTTGGTTACCTTATTGAATACGTTAGGAACTGCAAAGCTGCATCTTTGTGAGTTAAATAATATACATAATATGCATTACATTACTAAATGAGTCAGAAAGAAAGCATACTTAAGTGACTAAAACAAATTTTGAATGAACAGCTTCTAATTTTATTTTATTTATACCAAGGTTATGTGTTGAACTGGATAAATTTCCGGCGTATTATGCAGTGGATGTAGATTTATATTCGTTACAAGACTTGATAGAACTACGTTTTTCCACTGGTTTACCGTTAAAGACCAAGGAATTTGTATCAAAAGGTGTTCTGCATGTTCTTCATTGCGAGGTAACTAAGTGGAAAATATTCTTAAACTTTTTGAAATTCTTTTTATTTAACTTTAAATATTTATAATATTCATTATTTGCAGTTGTGTAAGCAGCTAGGCTTCTTATGTGAAGTTTGCAAAAAGGACGAAGTAATTTTCCCATTTCAACTCAACCGTGTAGCACGTTGTGCGAAGTGTATGAGTTGCTTTCATTCAAAATGTTTCAACCCCGGGTTGACCCATTGTCCAAAGTGTCTTCGTGTTTCAGTTCGTAGTCGAAATGTAGCTGGAGTCGCAATCGCGTAGTACTTCAAATCTCGAGTAGTAACAAATTATTAATATTATACATTTTGTACTAGTAGTATGTATTCAATTTTCTTTATGCAGTATGTACTTACTTTACAAATATATACAGTTTACTACAACTTTAGAAGCCTTGCATTTTCAGTATTTCAGTTATGCGAATGAGTTTTTAGTTTAAGATAAGAAAGAGCTATAATGAAGAATACAAGTACAGTAGGTATTTAATATTTATGTATTTTGTAATCTCGCACAGTAATAGTGTCATGTACTTTAAGGAAATGAAGGCGCTTTTTGCTTTTTACTAAAATGAGCCGCAGGGGTTTATTATTACGTTACCCGGTTACCGTGTTATAAAATTAATTCAACAGTTACCACTTCGGAGTGTAGAAATACACAATAATGTAATCAAGTTACTTTTTTTGCACTCATTTGCAACTATAATTTATGTGCAAGAAAGCAGCAGAGAAAGACAAATCCTATGTCTTGTTTTTAGTCAATGTTATTAGTTAGAGGTACAAAAATAGATCTGACACTAATAATACTAATTGTGTTCTACGCAGCTTTCTCTGGAACTTAAAATTATGCATATATATACTTTGTTATAAAGTCTATAAGGAACGGTAATATTGAAGGTAGTATTAATATTAATTAAAATGATTTCGTTCGTTGTTCGCAACTACATAGTTTACTAATGTTATTATTTTTTACTGTCAACTGTCAGTAGTTGTTATATACAACGTGTGTATAAACAGTGTTTTTGCGTTGTATAAGTTGTAAGTATACATGCCTCCTGTGCTTGATAGAGAAATGGATATATTTACTAACCCATCAAATGTAATTTAAAATTTATAATGTGACCAGCAATTCCTAAAATATAAATGGTTACATAAAAGCTACTATAGTAAAGAAAAGTAAATAAAGATCTCCAGTGCAGCTGGTCCATTACTAATTACTGTTCATGTATTCATGGCGTAATAAAATCTACTTGAAGCAAGGGCTAAAACCCTGGTTAATTTCGGCAGTAACATATAGGGAGCAGGGCCGACCGGGAAGCGGTAAACTGCATCATTCCTTACGTATACACGTAACATGACTCTGATTTAATAATTAAATCGATTTTCTTAAATAATTCAAAAAATTGATTATTTTCCGACAACATCTATTTGTTGACCAGATACTCACTGATCGCACATGCAAATAATAATTCATTCGAATAGTAATTATTAGTATTTTCAAGTCCTGCATACAAACTTAACAATTATTGAAATTTTTTGAAAAAGATTTATTATGTTACTATTTATACTTACATTTTCCGAAGAAGTATTCTATGATGTATGAGCCAGGTGTCAATTTTGAGAAGATCGGATCTTTTATTTTTTAAGAGTTTTAAATTATGCATCACTAGTTGAAATCAGTGTTAAGTATTTGAAAAGGTTGGCAAATTATATATAATAGATAGAAAGAAGCCGTTCGATGTTAATCGGTTATTGGTTACCTGTATTGACTTTTTAAAATAAATATTAAAATAAAACTGTGACCGAGACTTTAGGTTTCAGGTACAGTGACCAACTACACACGACTTGACGTCTTTCTTCGTGTGACATCTTATTTATTATTTGATCCATGTCAAAGAGTCATTCCCCGTTTTTTGTTGGGATTTTCCTGGCTCCCTATACAACATCACACGACAGGACCACCGCCGTCAAACTGAATATGTTTTCATTTTAATCACAGTAAACAGCTCATCGCAATACATTTGCAATGGCAGACCGCCCCGACCACAGGGGCAAGCAAGCAAATTAGAAACTTTGGGAACTATGATTTCCCTTCTTCTGTCCAACTTGTCCAAGGGTTCTGAATAGGGGGCATATTGAAAAACGAACGAGTTATTCCATCAGTTTTAAGGATAAAGAATTAATGAGGAAAAGCCTAAGAAAATAATACCATTGTGATATTTGGTTTGTATAAAAATCAAGATTAAATTAACACTATTGTCGAAGTATCTCCGTTACCTTAGCCGAGAGGAAATTGTGCACGTGGTATGGAGTTATCGAGTAAATTGGAAGTAAAATGTAAGAATTTTATTATAAGATGATACAAATTTAGATAATAAAATTAGATAATAAAAGGATGTAGACTTGCAGATACTAGAAAAATATTCAACAATAATTAATTAGCTAATAATGTAGCTTTCATTTTAGTTGGTTGTAGCTATAACGGAGTTAATTAGAATGACTGTCTGTATTCTTAACTCTGATGTCAGCATAAGGCAAATCCCTAATATACCTCATCAAATTTTGGGAATTTTCTGGAATACTTTTGACCTTTCTTCTGACCTTCTCGGTGTTTTCTCCAATTTCCTCGTCGGAAGAATCCAGTCCATTCAAATTATTAGTAATCTGTTGTGGCAGGCTCTACAGGGAACAGCAGGTATTAAACGAAGGGAATACATAGTAATTACTATTAATTACAAACAAGTTTTTGGAAGAATCTACCTGAGGTAATTTTCACTTACTTTCAACTGCAACGCCATCCGCCTTGCTGCTTCTTGTAGGATGATATGATTCAGAAAATTATTTCCTGAAATGTTCCGAATGGTAAAGATAGGTCCTTCCACTGCGACTTTGCAAGTGACGGCAGCATTCAAAACATCTTGCACTCCAGTTTCGCAAGCGAGAACTAGCTGGCCATGAATTTCGTCAGGACAAGAAGCTGAAGCTGAAGAAACTAAAGAAACCTCCGATGCCTCCGAACCGCCGCAGATCATGTTGCTCTGCACTGTAGTAATGTAAATTAAAATAAACCAATTAATTACAACCAATCAATCATAATTAACTTCTTCAGAAAGTATAGAAAGAGGGAGAAAGAGTGTATAGAGCTTATCCAAGTTACACATACTTCTAATGTCGGCTGAAGTACTTCCACACAATGCTTTCGTAACAATGCCTGCCTTGTTTGCTTCAAATATTGCCATTTGGTTCTTCACGTCACTTGGAACTTGGGGCAAGGCTAAACTAAGCAAGTTCTGCCTTAAGTCTCCAATAAATCCGAACTGTTTGCTTATGATGGCCCCTTGTCGAAGTCGAGTTCGTATACTCAGGCCACACTAAAATCGAAATGAGGGTTTCTAGTATTGAATAGTACGGATTACTATGAGATATAAATGCAGCCTTTTTTAGCAACCGAAGCAGCACAAGAAATTACTCAGAAACTTTACACACAGCCTACTTGGGGTATACATAGGTACATACTTCCACAATACATTATCAATTTAGTAAAATAAAATCGTCGTTACATACCTGCGAAGATTCACTACATAATGAAAATGCGTCATCCCCGATCAAACTCAGCAGCTGGTACATTATATGCATTTTCAGATCTTCAGGGATTTCCGTGCACTGCAGGACACGGATTCTGAAATAGTTGAATGCCACCATATCTTGCAAATCCATGGAAACTTTAACTTTGTCTGTGAAATAAGTTTGAGAGTTGTACATCGTAAAGGTCAAGTAAAAACCAGCCAACATTTGTTTGACACGGTGCAAAGGCTCGGAGTCAGGGACGCAAAAGTTATCATCGTTGGCAGTAGTATTAATATTTCTCAAAAACTCATTCAAAGGGAAGTACAGCCAGAAGTCCCTAGCAGTCTCCAGAAGTGCTTTAGTTATATTCAATCTCTGGTCATCCATGGGTTTTCCTTTACCCACGGCGCTATTAAATAATTTGTACACACAGTTATAAACGACACTGCCATCTTATGATTATACATAGTAACTTGAACCCATTGTCCCATGTCACAGAATTCTTTTTGAGGAATTTATACATGTACTGAAAATAGCATGTGGCTGTGTGCAGTAGCCGATTGTTTACAGTCAATTAGTAATTTTTAAAAATAAGGACAAATTATAACTAATTGCAAGTAAATAAATGAACACCTTACCAGTGGTGAAGCAATGGCGTACCACAAGCTTTTAAAATTCCCTTGAAAGTTTCAAAATCCCAGCCTTCAGCTTGAATAAATTGACTGACCACATTTTCATAATCGTAAAACACTGAAATGGACCATCGGAGAGACGACTTATTATGGCTGAATATCAAAGACATAACACCGTCTTGAGTTTTCAGTCCAATTTATCAGTGAATTAAATACGGTTGAAAGCGTCTATTGATCAAATAAAGTGTATAAATTAAAAAGTCACTAAAACCCGAAACATAAAAAATAAAAATACGATAAAAATCCTTCAAAAATCTTCAATATGACCTAAGCCACTATGTGTATATATTATGGCCTAAATCAGTAGTCTTGCGAGGAGAATCTATAATCTGGGAAAACCGACCGAAAACAACTGGCACTGAAAATAAATAGGTGTATCAGTTTACGAAGTTTTACGAAAGTTTTATAAGATGGACTGGATTTGTAGCATAAATATTAAATGAGCGAAGCACTGAGGATGAAGTAAACTATATCGTCACCTATAATTCTAGTTGAAGTCGTAGTTGTTCAATATTTAATTACTACCTATCTTCATAGTTATAATTAATAAAATTGTCTATATTAAGAGGACGCGCCTACAAAGAAATACCAGGTTTTATTAGAATATTAGGGTATTATATAGCTTAAGCCGAGCCAGAAAGATTATATTCTTAAAATGTGATAAGATAAAATTCATATACCTATACTTTCAATCGAAACAAAAGTCATAACGTTCCATTTTGAATTCTAGAATCGAAGGGAATATTGAGCCGA
>JAQFZE010004709.1:0-10955 GCA_034695245.1 Dicyrtomina saundersi | reverse complement strand
CAATCCTGAGCGTGACTGGCTGGCCCGACTCAGTGGTGTGACCATGCCGTAGCATCGTCAAACCACCAAGCCGGGTTGAATATTTTTACTACTGCCAATAGTCGGAAAATAAAGAGTGACTTTATAAAATTTAATACCATATTTGCCTCTACTGCTAATACGTCTTTTCATAATTAACTGCCAGTTTACTGCTTATTGCCTTTATTTTATTGCCCATTGCCTTTATGCCTTTATTCCAGTAGACACCCGCTTCACATAGAAGGTTGGTTTCAGTCTTTCGGTGTAGACAGTTACACGATGGATCCACTGCTGAATACTATAACCTTCGACTTAAAAACCCCTTAGTATTATATTTGCGTTAATGCGACTTGCATTTTTATTTTTATTTCGAAATAGAGTTGTCTTTGGCTTAATTAGAAGCGATTGCTGTTGTGTGGTTATAGTTACTAATAAGGTCCTTTGAAGTTTAAATACTAACACAATTAGTCAGAAAAATTAAAACAATATTATTTTGGTGGGATTATATTTAAAACGGGACTAGTAAAAGAAGCGATCCCACGCGACTAGTGCTCCCATCAGGTCCGGGTGCGGCCCGGGTGTGTGGGTCCAGGCTCAGGTCCGGGTTCCGGACCCGAGAGCAAAATCATTGAACTTAAAAGCCTTTGGGTATATATTGAGAGGAGGACTGAGAGGTTGGGATAGCAACCTCTCATCAACAGAAGTTGATAATAATAATAAATATTATTATTATATGCCGAGTCATTGTCCCAGTCAATCCAATACAGTAAAATCGAAATGTAAAATTAATTACGAACTAACGCTTAAGCCGTACGCATCTCATAATTATTACTCTGAAAATAAATAAAAGTTTTAAACCTACCTACTACTATTCCTACCTATACTTTTATTCATCATACTTGGAGGTGGAGGAGATAACCTAAAACTTGTTACAATATTCTAGACATTCTAGTATTCACATTGGACCGGAAATTGGGTCCGGGTTCGGGTCCGACACTGTATGGTTTTGGGTCCGGTACCAAGGGGTTCAGGTGCATGCATGCAGTGGACCCGGACCCGGGTACTTTGGGTCCAGTAGAAGTACATATTATAGCCTACAAAAAGCAGCATGTAACGTGAAAGTATGATCACTCATATAGCTTTGGAAAATAACTGGGATTTGCCCTTACGTTTATTTTTTTTATGTGCGCAGGTTTAAACATGAACCTGCCCTAAATGATGCGTATATGACAACAATAACAATTTACAATCTAACACAATATTTTTGCAGTCCCTTGCGATTAACTTAATTTGTGAGAAGGGTGGGTGCGGAGAGTTATTTCTGGGCTTCACGAGGGCATAACAAACAATGGTGTGGGATGGTTAATTCTGGGCTTGACGAAGACATTTAAAAGACCACACAAACACCATGCATCGTCCATTTAAAGCAACTAATCGTTTCCGGTTTTGCCGGATGTAGTTATCATTACCTAACTTCAGTAAAGTCTCGCTCAGGAGCTTGCTTTCGAACTAAATATTGGGCCGTAATTCCATTCTCTACAGCCCGCTGACGTAATTTGACACAAGATGCATCAAATGTTTCTGCTATGGACTGCAAAGTGGCAACTGAAGCATCAAAATCTTCAAAGGATAATCCCGATTCTAAAAATAGTTTAAATACAGACAAAGTTAAAACGAAATAGAGATAATAATTATATTAACTGCAACACCATAATCTATTAAAGACTTCGTACCTTCCGGAGTTTCCCCTACATTGAATATCGTTTCGCCATTTCCTTCTACTATTCTGTCCTTTAAAATCGACATTAGTGTATCATACTCTTCAGCTGTAGGGCTCACAAGTGCAGTCTGATAGAATGATAGAGAACGTTTAATCAAACCTTTTATTTTTTAAAGTTTCAGTTTTACAACATGTTTCAAGAATTTAAGCGTTACTTGCCACCAGGTGCAGGCGAGATTAAAATAATTTTAAGGATTGAAGTATATGGTCTACTTACTTTTGAAAATAAAATATACACATTATAATAATTTACCTTAGTTTGAAGACACATTTTTAGTAAATAGTTTGGCTTTTCGGTTTTTGGTGAAAGAACTTCTGCTGAATCTAGAACTGCCGCCATTGCTATCCCTGCTCTAAGTCATAAATACAAGAAAAAATAAAAATAAAGTTACCAGCTATTTCGCTTTAATAAAATATGCTTTATTTGATGGTTTGTTTGTAGGCTTTATTCCAACGTCGAACACTTCAACACAGTAATTACAGGCACTGCTATTAACGGATAGACATCCTTAGATTTGTAACAATAAAACTAGAATTGAAAAAACATTCGTAATGTTTACAATAATAATAAATGTTTCCGGATGGGAATCGCATAACGATTTATTTTATATTATAATGTAAACAGCAAACCTCGAGCCTCACCTTTAGCCTTCCTAACTAATATTATTACTAAAAACATAGTTTGCCTGTTATTACGTGTCCAATACAATCCTAAGGAACAAAGGTTTTTTAAGAAATCATCGTAGCTGCGCTAGTTTTTGAACGGAAGTAGACTTATAATGCGTTGTATATCATAAGGAGCTCTGCTTTTTAGATGCTGAGCTTCAGCTAATCAGCATCTATTGAAATATCCGTCCTCCTGTCTGTCTGTCCGTATGTAGGTCGTACCATACAGGTCAAAAGTTTTGACCCGATTTTCTTCAAATAACTTTATAACGCTCACAAAAGCGCCCGCGCAGTGCTGAATAGTTTTTGGTCGAGCTCGCAGCAATGGTTTTACCGCAGTTTCCAGTTGACTGGAGCAACTTTCGACATTTTTTCAACTTTTTTTTCTCTCCAACAAAAACCACCTATGTAAACACATTGGCGTGTGTACTTATCTCCATTTCTAGGTAGATACTTTGTTGCTTACAGTAACTTCGTTTAGGGGCCACACACAAATGACGTCATCCAAGTTAAGGGTGAGTCACTTTGAAAAAACGACGCCCTACGAAGAAGATAGCCATTTACGCATTGCTTAGGCAAGTAACAATGCAGGCGGAAGGGCCCAAAATTTTGGAAAATTTGAATGGCGCCATTTGTGTTCAAACCCTAACCTTCTCCAGTTGTTCATTATTTTCTCAGGATTTTACACTTGGAAAAATCCCAGAAATTTAAATCACAAGCATAGGTACTTGGCTATGTACGTCTTCGCTACTAGCTGCATATCATGTACACACCTATTTGGCTTATAGATGGTGAGGGATCGTCCATAAATAACGTCATTCCAATATTATTATTTTAAGTTCCCCCTTTTTATTAGTGTAACAAATTCTTAAACTGTCGGTAACATGGGATGTTACTTGTCCCCAGGCACACCTTTTTTTAGGTACACCCACATTTTAGCTAAGTATATCTACATGTTAGAAACGCGGGTGAGGGAGGGGGGTAAGAGATAAATACAAAAATCAGTGCATTACACATGTAACGAACGCCTAAATATATAATTACACGCTACTGCTTGAACCAAGTCTATGGGCAGGCACATGTACAAGTTACGTTGTGCTTCTCGGTCTCGGTGGAGAATCAATCGTTTCAAACTCCACCCCAAGGTAACGTTATACTACATGTGGATAGATTGTACAGAAATGACGTTACATGAGAGAGTAGAGTAAGTCTGGAAACGGAAAGGTAGCTACATTGGACAACAATACATTGGGGTAGATATTGAATCAGGAGATGAAGAGAGGCGGGTTAGCGGTAAATGAGCAAACACTGAAAATTTCAATAAAAAAATATAAAATACAACGCATTAAAATAAAATAAAGTACACTTGCAATGTTTTAATGCAATGATTAGATACCCCTCGTGCCCAGCCACTGGAACCAAGAATAATCGTACCGCTCGTACCGAGCCCTCTATAGTACGAAATGCACTCGTGCCGAGCCCACTCGTACGGAGCCCAGTCTTACCGAGCACACTAGTATTGTCACCACTCGTACTAAGCCTAATCGTACCAAACACACTAGTTCCGGCACCACTCGTACCGAACCGCTAGCTACGAATCAGCCTACTCGTGCGAAACGCACTCTTAACGAGCA
Source organism: Dicyrtomina saundersi (assembly GCA_034695245.1). Classification (NCBI taxonomy): domain Eukaryota; kingdom Metazoa; phylum Arthropoda; class Collembola; order Symphypleona; family Dicyrtomidae; genus Dicyrtomina; species Dicyrtomina saundersi. Next base: position 6,857 of record JAQFZE010004709.1, on the reverse strand, counting down.
TATTTGCACAGGCGCCTAGAGTACAGCTTTCTGTTTGTCCTGCATTAACTGCAAAATTGTACATGCGACTTTAACATTAAACAGCGTTAGAAATTCAATCAAAAATAAATTGAAAATAAGTTCGCGGGTCGTATAATTTTAAATTAATTGTTATGCATTTTAACTGTAGTTTCGTGTTTAATATTGATTACTCATGCACCAACACGGCAAGTGATTCTCTGGTACAGTAAGTTATGCTTATAGGCGCAGTAAGTATTTATAGAAGTGATGATATCGGCTCACTAATAGACCGGGGGAGAATGAAAGGGTAGGGGGAATGATTTGGCCAAAACCTAAGTGGTAAGGTGTAATGTGTGTTAAAGTTGCTACAGTGCTGAATGATACAAGTGAGATGTGAATGGTATTCAAGTGGTTAAACGGTGAAATATGAGATTTACAATGTGGAAGGCTGGAATATACTCTACAACTCATCCGCGTCCGGTACAGTTTAAATAGGCCTAGTTGTGCGACAAGAAAACAGTAAGAACCTGTGTCTTAGAGTGCTAAAACGAATCTTGATTTTTATTTTCAAATTACTACTGAATAAAACTTTGATAACAATAATTTTGTGCACATTGGGTTTGTTGAATTTGGCAATATCCTCATTGCTACAATTAAATCAAATCATAAAATCAAATCAATTTGGATAGAATTTGGATTTCTTAATTAAATGTGTAATCCTCACATAAGGCATAAACACGTTGTGAAATCCTAGACGACTTTGTCTAGGAAAGAATTTGTTATTGCGAGACATGCATACTCCGCAGTAAATTAGTCAATGCAATCTAAGGGAATAATACAGTCGAGCATTCATCAAACATTTCACATGTTCGTCGCGTCCGCATATTTCATTCATTTGTAAATAAAATATAAATAAATACTTAAAATTAATGCAAATGTCCTCATCACAGATGAGTAAACATTTCCTTACATATATGTATGCTTGTGTATATATGCATGTCCTAATAGTATTGCCCTTGTGTTGTTGTAGGAATGCCTTGTTACATTAAGTGATACCTTAGTACAAAAAGCAACTCCGCAGCACAGTACGTAATGTCGAGGTTAGTAAGCCATGTCTTGGTAAGGCAATTAAAGACCCGATACGGTAAGTACTTCCCAGGCCGGTGCTTTTGGCTACCACTCGATGTTTGCCAGGTTTCACCTCGGGATTACTTACTGGCCTAAAAATTGCCAAGCCGGGGAAATACACATCAAGGCATTGTTTAGCAGTGCCTATGCAACAATGGACTTAAACTGCGTGTGTTTAATGTTAGCCTAACTACAAAACCGTTGCTTTCCAATGAACAAGCCAAATTACTGTAAGCGTAGCACCTACTTCGGGCCTACGGTGGACAAATCAGGCGCGAAGGATTTTTATACCTGTCTGAGAGGAAGGGTAAAAACATTTGAGAGTTGGTCCATTTAATTGCTAATTGCGGAAATATGGCTGGTTGGATAATAACCAAAAACTATACAGCGCACCTTGATAGCATTTGTGAGCAATTAAAAGTTGAAATGAAATCATTTAAGAAATGCGATATGTGGCATACGGCGTACATAAGTAGAACAGACAGAAGACAGAAAACCATTTCAATAGATGCTTAAGCTCAGCACCTAAAAAGGGTATACGAATATGTTCTCCCCGAAAATTCTCTCCGCCCGGACATTATCCCCCCGGACATTCTCCTCCCACGCAGTAACCCCAGACATTTTCCCCGAGTCCCAAAATGAAACTAACGGTATAGACGAGCACACTTAAGTGTTAAGGTAAATGTTTCACGAAAATAAAGCAAATATAGTAATAAATACAATTATTATTATTATTATTATTATTATTATTATTAAGGACGTCTAAGCGTTGATGCATTTTCTCATGGTTATCAAGATTTACTTATTAAGTTTGACTTTTTAATTACTTTGTTACTTAATTTTTATACTATTCGAGTTCAAAGTTTCCGAGCCCCGCTGTCCGGATACTTATGCACTGTAGTGTACCCGTCACGTACTACAGAAGGTGTTGGGGTTAGGCGTACATAATGTCACGTCAATTGTCCTTTATAATACAACCGTAACTTACTACAGAGAGTGGTAATTTGTTTATATTAAAGATGTGCCTTGTTATGCCTTGTTATTTAGCAATGGCTAAGGTACTGACAATTACAATAGACGGGGGTGGGTTTTTAAATTACAGAAACTCGTACCTAGCCCACTTGTGACTTGTGTCAGTGATATTCTTATCAAGCCCATTCGTATCACTCGTACCCTGTTCACTGGTACCAAGCAATAATATTTCAGCAATCAGTTTCGGAGAGAATGTTTTCACAACATTAGTTACAGGGACTTGAAGAAAATGAAAATAAATTTTCCTCACAAGTTGAACTGACACAGTAAGTTTTGTAATTTACTTCTTCCACAAAAGTTTTCTACTATCGCGGATAACAACAGCCAGAACGTACTCTATTGTAATAATTACAATATTACAAATTATCCCTTGTTCACACTAATTTGTGTTACCAAGTTCAAAAACATATTAGATAAAGTGATTGGGTTGGAACTTAACTTCAAGGACAGCACAATTGATTCGATTGGCACAGTGAAATAAAGTGATACTGGTGGCCAGGCAAACAAGAGATTTATCTCAAACCCTAGGATTCTATCTGGAAACCAATACTTATATTATTGTAAATATTTTCAAAAAAGCAATAATTATTTATTAGGTGTACAAACATATTTGATATTGTATAATATAATGGTAGTCAGGGGCGGACTGGGATCTATTTGGGCCGCGGAATTAACCATTACCAGATTGGGCGTTCAGGGGGCCCACACTGGGTCCAGGGGCCCAAAGCTCCCGTATACCTAATGTATAAGAAACGGGGGGCCCATGCGGAATTTCCGCAAATTTCTTATGGCCAGTCCGCCCCTGATGGTAGTATGATGTGTTCGTTCTTACTGTCTGTTTGGCAAGGTTCGCAGTGCCGGTTGGATTGTAATTGTAAAAAATAAATAAGTACAATTTGCTTTTAAATTTTTTCTTTTAAAGTTTGTTTATTAATTTCATTTATGTATCGTCACTTAATCACTCACCATAAATATTGATCAACCGAATTTTGGCTACCGCTACTCTGTACTGTACTAATTTACTTCTATATTCTACTATATCCCCCTGTTGCCACATGGGCAACTGCTACTTCAAAAAAAAATCACTGTTATTGCTTATCTACTACTTATCTACCTACTGCTGCAAGTAGTAACTACAACTACATCCTACTACACTGCAATGTTTTGAATCTGATGCGTACAAAGTATCCTTGTCTAGCGTGTCTTAAACAGCTACTCGCAGTTGTCGCAGTTTTTCATTTTTCATTTTCATTTTTCATTCATTTTTTATGACATTTTATTTTATTTTATTTTTATTATTTTACTTCCTTTATTAATTCTTATATCTTATTTCGTTTTCTTAATTTTCTTTATATTTTTATTATTTTATTTTCAACATTTTAAGTTTCATAATGGTAATATCATTCATAACATAATTTAAACTAATATACATACATATGCTACTACAATATTATGGTTTCGCCGTAATAGATATGTACATATTTCGTTAATTCATATAGATAAATGACTAGTAAAACTCACAATCAGATGTGCAAAATCTTATAACAAAGTAAAGAGTAAAACCTACATACCGTATATCCTGTAGTATTACCCGGGTCTGTAACACTACGCGGGTCTGACTGTCTCTGCTTGAGTGGTACGCTTGTCGATTTAACACACTAATTATTAGCATTATAAAAATAAATAAAGGTTGCCCCGAGTCGACCGCAGTCCATACAGTGTGCCCGACCTCGAATTCACTTCTTGTACTGTGCTATCACACAGGCTTTGAATTTTCAACATCGCTGTCGGGCCTATTTCTAAGGCGATCTTCATTCGACATTGACATTTCGAGCCGCCGAGCCCTTCTCTGCCTTGTGGACAAGGAAAACCACGTAGGAACACCTGCCACCTCCCGGTCTTCGTTCCCAAGACCGGAAGCGACAGTCTACTTAAACAGGTGTATAGACATTAGTGCAGTAAGCACTGGACTGAGCTACGCGGGCTCGCTATAAATTGGCATTAAGCGGGTTGGTACACGCCTAGAAAGGATCGTAACAACAATCTTGAAAGACCACGTTAACAGGTCAAGATGTTAAGCTGGCTGGTTTATCTGTAAAATTTGAAATTTTGGAGGGTGAAGAATTCAGTTAGCTGTATGCAACATCACAACTATTGGCCCATTAGAGCCTGGCTTTGTGGCCGAGGGGAGCTTTGTCTTTGTCCTCGATACCTCGGTGGTTTCTTTTTGATCCGCTTGAGTGAATCCTTAGCCAGGTTACGTTCTTACGTCTCGTTGCGCAGAAGTTAGTGTCGCGGAAATGCCTCGTGGGGAGGGTTTGTGAGTATTTCGTGAGCATCTAAGGGGTAGTAGTATGAGCCCGTTCATACGTGTGTTAGAGACGTAAACGGTTTACTAATTGGTCCTAGCAGGTATGAGCCAGAATTGTTGCACTGTAGATTAGCAGATCATACAGTGCCATACACTAGCTACTCACTGAACAGCATCTGCTTCTACTTTCATGATGTGTCGATGTACTTGACCTAATTACATGAGATGCAGTGGACAGATACTTCTTCTGAGTCTGTGGGGGGATGCTCGCCGGCGCAGTCGCAGGGATGGCCAATAGACCGAGCCTGGGATTTATCCCAAATAATTGCACGTATATACTCAATGCGGATGAGCATATACAATCGCAATATACATTCAGGTTGTTTTTAGATGCTGAGCTTAAGCATCTATTGAAATGGTCATATTTAGATTGTGAGCTTAAGCATTTATTGAAATGGTCATATCCGTCTGTCTGTCCGTCCATCCGTTCGTTGGTCCTGCTCTACCGGTCAGAGTTTTTACCTGATTTCTTTTAAACTACTTTTAAACTCTCACAAATGCGAGCAAGAGGTGCTCTATGGGTTTTGAAGGCGATCGGACTAACCAGTTATCCACAATTAACAGTTGAATGGACCCTTGTCAAAACTCAGGGAAGTGAACTATGCAAAAACGGCTAAACATACAAAACAAATGCGCAAAATACATGTACATACAATTTTTTGAGTTCTGCCGGGCAAATACAAGTATTACACATAATCTGCATAAGTACAAACCCAAGCAATAATCTATGCTGCAGTGCAGTGGTCTTTCGGTTTCTCACTTCAGACACGCTACAAATGTCGTTGTGGAAGCTTAGGGGTTAGGCAAAAATAATGTCACGCGAATTATCCTTTTCCACGCCCCCCCCCCGGCAGCTGTTATCGCATTAACTTTAGGTAAACGGCTTAGGGATTACGCGCAAATGATGTCACGTGAATGTTCCTTTTCGACACCCCCACCCAGCTGTTATAGCATTGACATTAGGTAAACAGGTTAGGGGTGACGCGAAAATGATGTCACGTGAATATTCCTTTTCGACACCCCCACCCAGCTTTTATCGCATTGACATCAGGTAAACGGAGTAGGGGTTACGCACAAACGATGTCACGTGAATAATCCTATTGAACGCCCCCACCCAGCTGTTATTACGTATAATGCATATACACCTACTAACCAAATACCTATATACACGATACGCAGTATGTAACAATAACATCATTTTAAGAGTGGCGGGTGTTTTTTTCCAAATATTAATAAACTTATTTTTTATCTACATGTTGTATGTAAATGACGACATTTAAATAACTCTATTTTACGGATCTCCATCGATTAGTGTAATCATTACATAATCGATGGTCTTTAAGACGGGATGTTACTAGTCTGCAGGCAGACTTATTGACCTGGCCGAAGACGTCATGAATAGACGGTCTCGAAAGTGTCAAATACATCATGAAAATTCACAAATAATTTTAAATAACAAACATAGATGTGCAGCTTGGTACGTGGTACGTACACACGAGATTGAGTGCATATGACCCACGGGGACCGTCCATAAGCATCGTAGTTCAAATAGCACTAGTTTATAGATCCCAATCTTATTAGTGTGACCATTATATAAACGTAGAAACAAGGGTTAAAGCCCTTGTTTGATGGCAGCCTTAACAGCAAAATTAGGTATTTTAAATTTGCCGCCAAATTTTAGCTGGCAATTTACAGGTTGTAAAATAAGGGTGGAAGCTGTTAAATGGTTAGCTGTGACGATTTACGTACAGTAATTTTTATATTGTCAATAAAAGCAAATATTCAGAATTCAGAATTTTAAATTTCCCGCCAAAACTTTAAATATTGTGTTAAAGCAAGAATTCGACCGGTAACTCAATCAACTTACACTAACATGATACATCATAGGAACGGCAACAATTAGGCGGAGCTAAATAACTTGGTGTTACTAGCAAAATAGTTAATATTTTCTAAATGGGTTTGAAGAAACATAACTGAAATTAAAAAAAAGTTAACGGATTTTAACGAGTGCTATATCATTTTGAATTCCTAAAAATAAATTGACACCTTTTTTTTTCAGAGTGTGACCCATACAACACGTTTTAAGCGAAATTTAAAAATTATAACACTGTTATCTTGAAAACGTTTAGTGATAATGACGGCGCGTTTAGTTATTTGCAGTCTACTAGTGATTACCTTTCGAATGATATATGACTTGATATATGAGGTGGAGGGAAAGAGGGGGTGAGCTCCACTGAGGGGGCTTAGGTCCTAAGCGTGCCACGAACACCCGGGTTGGGTCACGTGGGAGGAGCCAAAGACATGACTCCCCCCCACGTTGACATAA
>JAQFZE010004708.1:0-10956 GCA_034695245.1 Dicyrtomina saundersi | reverse complement strand
AATAAATTAACTGGAATGAAAACTTAATTAATTATTGATTTTCTTTTGTTTTTTTGAAAAAATAGAAAAGCGAAGAATTAGACGACAGGATGGGTGTGGCTTCCATAAGTTCAAATAAGCGGAGGCTGGAGAATCCGGACGATGGGGATGAGGACTACGTGATAGCAGCCAAGGTAGCCAAGAAAGCGACGGCAGTGTACGTCGAGTCTGCGGCGGAGGTTCAAGACACGATCGGTCATGAGAACAGCTCCGACTTTTTGACCACGTCCATTTTAGCAAGGACACTCCTCACCTCGACCGCGACGGGGGTCACGAGCCAATTATCATATAGTCCACTGGAGTCATTGAGCTCCACACTCGAAGCTTTACCCGCACCCTCACTCCTCCTGGACACGGGAGTGTCCGAGTCTGAGATTCGTTCAACTTTTCTACCCTTCAAAACGACAATCCAAGAAGCGACTGAGTTAGAGTTTACTAGTTTACTGTGTCATGAGCGAACGTTGTCCACGGTCACAGTGCTCTCCCCGATTGATGAGGACTCCAGTGACTGGTCCTCTGTGGTGAGTGGTGGCAGTGGTGGGAGTAGCAATGGGAGTAGTAGTGTCAGTGCGGAGGTGAGACAAGGGACAAAAATCTCCAATGGCTGCACCATGAGCAATGTGATGAGTGATCAACAAGTCATTACAGAGGACGAGACGGGGAAATCCTATTTTAATTTGGGCAGTGCAGATACTACTCTTCTAGTTAAAAAGAGTCTACCAGCGCTCCCGCCCACGACGGGGAATAACATTTCCAACGGTGGTGGTGGTCCACATCAAAATCCGAATCATCAGTCTCTAAATCACAATAATAATAACCACCATCATCATCATCAAAATCATCATCAACAACAGCAGCAGCAGCAGCAGCATGGGAGTCCAATCGGGGTCGTCGTGACGACCAACTCTGGACCAAGTGTGACTGACCAAAGTTGGATGAACGGTTGCAATAATAGTACAGACTTCATTGATGACGGCAGCTCCTCTTCCTGTGAGTCCATTTCTTCCGAAGATTTATTTACCAGTGAAGAGTTTGATGCTTCGGAGGATGAGGAAGAGATCCGAACTTACAAGCAACAGAGATCAACTGTTCTTCATATTTCACTCTGCAAACTGAATTCATTTAGAACGGTAAGTTTGCTATTTGTATTGATTTTTTATTTAAATAGTTTTAAAATTTTTGTAGTTAATGTAATTATTAATTTCATGATTTGATTTTGCTTTTTATTTATTTAGCAACAATGCGTGGAGCCGAGTCTGCACCGCTCAGTTTTAATTTGCAATACACTCCGGCACATTGAGCAAGAGATTCGGAGCGAGGATGAGATCCCCATGAGGAATGTAGGAAGAGGGGGTGGGGGAGGGAATAATCAGCCGCTCCCCCCGTTCTGGGCTTCATCCCCCAATAATCCAAATCCGAACGGTAGTAATGGTAACAATAATCCGAATCCGAATCCGAGTCCGAGCAACAATAGCAACAACAACAGTAACCCAATGGTGGGGAATGTGAGCCCTGTCGTCTTGAATCAGGCTTCACAGCAGCAGATGACGGACATCCGGCCGAATCAAAATCAGGCTCAGGGCCCGATCCAGAACCAGAACCAGCCTCACGTTGCCTCTCTCCATGGTGGACATGACCCGTACCTGTCCCCACTCCCCAACTCGTACAGTTCGAATAACACCGCTGAGTCGCCTTACTCCACCTACGACTACAACTCCCTTCGTCCGAACCCCACGCCATTTCACACAGCCAGCTATGACTACACGGAGCAAGATCTCTCCCTCGTGAGTGGAAGTCCGGGCACGGCTCAAATCCTTGACGTCAGCTCCCCACCCTCCCTCCTCGAGTGTGACTCTGGCTATGCAGAAGACTTGAATTTGTCGTCCTACTACTACAATACAAATCCTTCCCCGGGTCCTCCACCACAGCAAATCCCTGCGGGTCCTCCCCGCCCAGGCACTCCGCGGAATGGTCTCGCCGTCAATGTCAATGTCAATAGTCACTCAATTCAAATCCCGATCCAACAGCAAGTCCCGGGGAGCAATGAGAATAACGGGGCCAATAATGTCGGAGTGGGGGTTGGTGTTGGGAATCCGAATGTGAACACGAATGATTCGTCCTACCTTACTTGTGGTTACAATAATTTAAACCTTGTCGGTGATTCTTCCGTGGTTGGCGTTGGCATGAGCCCGACCTGTAGCAATAATGGGACGGACAGCCTCCTCTCGGACACGTCCTCCCTCCTCTCCAGCACCAGTGATATGAGTGATATAGAGATGCTGAGCCCAGTCCCAGTAGTAACAGCTCCGGGTCCGGGTCCAGTCTCGAACAATTCTGGGGATGGTCTTCCCCCCTCGTCTCCAGTTGCTATGCCCATCTCTGTGGTGGACAGCCGAGCGCCAACTAATTGTGACTATAATAACCTTTTAGTGAATAATAGTAATAGTAATAATGTAATTGCGGACAGTTCAACGATAGAGTCATCTTCCTCCTCGGACAACTCTCTATCCCCCCCTCCACAACAGATGAATGATTTGAGCCTCAATTTGAACTGTGTATCTGCAGCTATTGCTCCTCCCCTCCCGTCAAATCCAAATCAAAACTCGGGCCTATGTTGGTCAAAAATCCCGAATTCAAATCCTCTCTCCTGTCCCAACAATAGTAGTAGCAGTAATAATAGTAAGGAGATGATCCCATTGAATAATTCTACAAATTCCCAACAACACAATAACAACAACAATAACAGCACAACCGCATTCATTCAGCAAGAGAGTCACCAGTGTGGGATGGAGTCGAGACTCAGCGAGTTTAGCCGAAGTCATTCAAATTTCACCAATCCACACCATCATAATTTACCCATGGATAGCCTGATCTCTGCTAATTATTCCAACTCGCTGTAACTATATTGATTTCCTTTTATTTCATTATATAATTGTCGCTAAGTACTATCTCTTCTGTTCCTAACATATTGTTTAATCGTATTCAAATCATTATTAGACTCTTAACTTTATTTTTTGTTTCGTACGATTTATATATTTCTCGTATTACTGCTCATAGACTAATTACCTTACGTATAATAGCAATACGTACATAATATTAAATATTTCGATTTCGATAGCTATTCATTATTACTATACACTATTTTACTATTATTTCTATTTCAATCATTTCAAATAATTACATTATATACTACAAGCCTAATTTACTTTTTTAGTATGTGTAGGTATTTAACTCTGTAGTAAATCTACTACAATACAACGTGTATTATGAAATGTGGTCGCAGGCTATCCTATTCTATGTATTTATCCTTTATTAAAGCCAAAGGATGAGTATGAAAAGCAATATATAGCTTAAAATCATTATTAATACAAGTTTTCAAAGGGAAAACTATAAAGCATGTGAACCAATATTATATAAGATTATTATGGACTCTGAACTCCGAATTCCGAATTGAATTAGATGTAGTAAAAAAAATCATAATATTAGAAACTTAGATAAAATAATAAGTTTTCAATGTTTTTGAGGTACTACATTACTATAAAAAGCTTAAGGAGATTTAAATGGTTATATAATATTATATTAATTATTTGTAAAATTGTAAATACTATGAAATAGTTCTACTACTTGTAAAGTGTAATACTAATTAAATATAACTACTGCGCGTAATTTTATGCCATTGCCATGATGATGATGACACAATCAGCACCTAGTGAAATTGTATAGTTACTATAGCTTGTATGTAATTTGTAGTTTAGATCAGATATTATGTGTAGGTAAAAAGTATAGTAGAATTGTTAAAAAAATGTAGAATTTAGAATAGTAATAATAGGTATCCTACTCATACATATATACATAGTTATTGTATAGGTAATTGAAATTATTATATTGGTAGGTTTTAGCAGATACATATATATATCTATATAATATATATGTATATACAAATATCGAAATCGAAAACCGGATTTAGATATTGAAAAATATAAAAACTAAATGTATCAAATTTAAAAAAAGTATAAAATACAAGTATAAATTACTTACTTACTATATTATATGATGTGGATTTGCACACTAATGAACTACTAAAAAAAACAAACATAAACTAAAAATTTTATGTAAAATTATTTACTAACGTGATAATGGTAACAAATTATGATAATATTATTACAAGAAATTTTCTTTTTGTTTTTGATAAATTGCAATTAATGAGGAAAAATATATTATTACATTTTATTAATTGTAATGGATTTCAAACTAAAAGATTTATTACACATATATGTACTATGTTTATGATTATTACAGTGTAGCATTTTTATAAATTACTCTGCGTAGAAATACCTACTCAAATTCATACACATTTTTATTACTATTATTATTTCTGATCTCATCTTTGATGAAAACTCGAAAAAAAATAAGGTGGGAATTATGTACCTAAGTATTGACGAAATATTCAATTCAGTAGATGTAAGAGCGAAAACGCATTTTACACGTACGTGGTATATATTTCACCTTTGTTAATTTTCTTCTCGCATTTTTTTTATTGAATTTCAATCAGCTTACGGTTTTATTTTCACTAAATGATATTTTATTTGTAGTAAAAATTTTATTTGTTGTCTGTTTTTTTGGATTTTAAGAAATTATATTTGGAATTTATAACAAAATAATATGAAAATGCTATACAATTTTACACGTAAACACAAACGGACCGAACTGGATCTTTCAAAGTACATACATGGCTGTCTTAAAACGTTATTGTCGAATTTCAAAACTTTGTACCTAGGCTAAAAAATTTGTGTATGGGAAAAAAAATTAAATATTGCATCTTTCTACCTACATAGATAATATAAATACTAAAAAAAACAAAGGCAAAACTAGGACGTACGAGTAAGGAAATATTTTCTACAGATGGTTATAATTATTACAGTTAAAAAAAATCAAATATACGAATTACTAGAATCTTGAAAAAAAAATGTAACCAACTAATCTATACAAGTTAAATTTAGAATTAAAAAAAGAAAACAAATTAATTATCATATGTAGAAAAATTTACCTTTTAATTTGAAGTATATACCTGACAAACTGATTTTCACTTTTCCTTTTCAAAATAAAAATACAAACCAAAAATAAAAATGAAATTACAGATTTAGAAGAAGAATTTAAAAAAGTCTCCCAAGTTTTTGCTGGATGGGATTTGTGATGAGCTGTGAACAAATTAAAATTACATATATAAATACTATAAAATAATACACGGTAATTATTTTTATTATAGCTTTGTAAATGCTGCTGTTTTTAATCTTTTCGAAACTTAAAAACTTTTCAAGTTATGTATGTAATAATAATTATTTTGTTTTACTTACTCATTGCAATTTTTTGAATTGAATGAAAGCCATTTTTTTTTGTTCAGTCATCATCAGCCAGCAGTCACTAGCCAAAACAAAAGAGAGAAAATAATATATAACATATATGCAAGAAATTCAGCAATGAAATGCAGAGTCTATTTCATACTAAATAATATGTCGTACTTGTAATATGAAATATTAATATAACTATAATTATATAGCTGCCTGTATAGTTTCATTTTTGCGTTCCAACTATTATAGTTATATAATATTTTAATTGTCAGGTTTTTTTTGGGTGATTCGTGCCATTGAGAGTTACTATCTGTATATTAACATGAACCTTTGTTGAAAGTTTTAAAGCAAAACATAGATTATTCTCAAGTGTCAAAAAAAAGAAAGAAAGTTGGTACATTATCATTACTATACAAAAGCAACTTGATTGTTATTTCGTATGTATTTCGTATCTCTAAATTCAAAAATGAAGAGAAAGAAAAAATTTAAGAAATTATAAATGGATATTTTTACCTTTTCAGTTACGTAGTAATTTTCTGGTTGTGTGAAAAAATCGAGTAGTGCGCGCGTTCATGATCATACTATATATTATGCCTTATTTTTTATTTTAAATGCGAACTTAAACAAAAAATACATATTATTGTTATTATTATTAATTTTTAGTTTTCTCATTAATTTCATTTGACAGTACAAAAGTGTCGAGTTTATCTAATTCTTACTATCTACTTATATTCTTAACTACCAAACCAACAACGTCCAAGTCTAAAGCTAATAATTATGTAATCTAATAACTCGAAAAAAAATGTAAACTGTAATTAATTCATGTGTTGAATTTTGAATTTTTATTAATTGGCCTAAATTAAATAAATATAATTATTATATATTACGTTTTGATTCTAATGATACTATATAATAATAGTAATGATAATTAGAAACGGTTCTTACGGTTGTGAACCAAACAAATATACAAATACTATATGTGACCTACAGATATACTAAAATTTAAAAAGAAAGTAACAAAAGATTAAAAACAAAGTTATTGTGACTACAAAATCAAAATCTATTTCGAACTCTTCTACAGTACAGCCTCCACAGTCTCAAACACATTAATGAATATTATAATATGGACTTTAAAAAGATTTCTTTAAATAATATTTTGAGCATTATTTTATATATATTCTAAACGATAAGTTAAGAATTTACTTGGACAGGCAATTTATGTATCACTACTACATTATATAATTTATTTTATTATTATATATGAGAAACGAATTTTCACACAATGATCTACATGGCATGGGGAAAGGGAGCTTCAGTGTAATCAGTAATCATTCTTTAAGTCTGACGCAATATATGTAGATTACATTAACAGAGACAAATCAACCGTATATAAACGTACGTAAGCTTAAAAACTGTCGAGTTACACACAAAATATAATTAATTAGTATTTTATTTCGAAAATAGTTAGTGCGTTTTACATTGAGAATTGCACGACGATTAATACTACAATACTATACAGTTGCATAACTAACGCTGTTAGTAGAATAATTATATTATTGTATGGTTATTTGATATTTATGAACAGATATAACTAAACCTTACAGATAATTACAGATAGTACACAGGGCTTACAATATACATACGTGGCCGAAACCAATATACGAATTTAAATTACTGCTTATAATAAACTGACAAAAGAAATGAAATTACTGCAGTCCACAAAGTTTTTCTGAAAATCAGCAGGATGAATCATACAATTTACATCTGTCATGATTCAAATAATAAAACAAAGCCAATAGAAAATTCAAATTCAATTATTAATCATCAAAGGTGGCAATAATAAAATACAAACATTAGGTGGTACATTATTTATAACGATACGATATATGTTACAATAATGACTAAAATACAAAATGTTAGTACTACTTCCTGATACAAATGAATTATTTGGTTACAAGTTTTTAAACAACTATACACAAATACTTTCAAGTAGATTCACTACATCTAATACCAAGGTTCGAAATCTAAAGAAAATACAACCTACAACCAACTCTGTAAAATGATTTAAGAAACAAAGAATTAAATATTGAAATTAGTTGATACTGATACTGGTATAAAGTTGATGATACAAAAATTAAAACAGCTAAAAAATTAAAATATGTGTATGTTAGTGATTTGTACGAGCATGCTACATGTATTGCCAGAATTACAATAATAATGCTACCTTAGGTAATTACTTATGTAAAATTTTACAATTACAACATTATTCAATTTTAATTAGTTAAAGGATTCCACACAAATACAATTGATATTGATATGACCAGGACAAACTCAACAAGATTTATAATTCTATGATTACGCAAAACCACTTTCAATTGCATTACACTTAATTACAAATACAATTTTATTATATATACATTTACAAGAAAAAATACAAACAGATTGTGTTACAGATTTATATCCTGCTCTTCTGAGATGAAATCTTGTAAACTCCATATATTATATAATAACGTTTATTAATTTTAAAATATTGCATTAAATGATTATATACAATACTATAAATAACAATACTGTATACCTATACAATTATATATAAATATTTACTATGAACTATGAAGTAATATCGATATATACAGTTTTAAAACATAAATAGAAAAATACTGAAAATATTATTATTCATACAGTACAGATACAATACAATAGAGACACGCCGTTACAAAATATTAATTGTAAGTTCGCAACTTTAAAAACTGCGAGAACATTGTACCTAATTTTAAAAAATGGAACATTTATTTTTATTCCGATGTCAAAAGCACGATAAAAGATAAAAATAAATGAACTACATTACAAAAATAATCGATGGAGTTGTATTTGCTAATTTATTCCTATTACTACGCAAAGACAATTTTTTTCACGCACACGAAAGCATCTAGCATCTTTTAAAGCCAGAATTTTTTTCATAAATTTCATAAACATTGTCGTTTTATATAGTAAGAATTGCGCATCGTACGCTGACCTAATTATTGCAACTAATTAAAAAAAATTAAATTCTTCCTTTTAATGAGTAACCAGCTCATATAAACAAATTATCTGAAAATTAATTTGAATTACAGAAATAAATGTGCACATCTTCCCCGCAAAAAAGCAATTACACTGATGAACACGACAGTTACACTCAATCACATAATCTCAACAAGCCAACAGCTACAGCGATAAAATCCAAGGCGTCTTTGCAAATAAATAAATAACTCTTTTTGAAGATAATTTAGTTTTTTTTTAAATACAAGCTCTTTCAAAAGCAGTTTGTCACAGTCGTTTTTTTCTAGGACATCATATAAATAATTGAAGTGCTTTCATTTTCAATGCTTCCCTTTGGATCACTATCACTGCCGGAAGAATTACTAATTGGAACAGAAAATACAAATTGAGTTTGATTAGCTGAATTCAGTAATAAATTAGTTGAAGAATCAACCTCTTCATCCCCAGGATCTTTTTCTACTTCATCTTGTGGGCCATCGTGTGCTTTCACAATTTCAATTTCACAGTCTGTCATGTCAATAACACTGACGCTCATATTACTGCTACACATCTCCCCGTCGTCAATGGTCAGAGTCAAGTTATCAGGAAGAGGGAGGGAATGGATGGCAGCCCGACTTGTCACATTGTTTGTACTACTGGAGCTGGAATTAGAATTCTTATGATTGAGTGCAGCAGCAGCTGTGGCCTGGCTGATAGCTTTAGCATTATTTAATTCCACTTTAGCAAATTTGACATGTGGAAAGCGAACTTTTAAAAATTGGCTGAATGAGGTGTATCCCATGACTTTAAACTCATCGGATGATGAGGCCGAAGCAGAATCTTGGTCTAAATGTTGCATTTCGTCTTTATTTTTGTCCTTTTCAGTGTTACCCGTGCTTTCTAGATCTAATTTAGCCTTTGCCATGGCTTTTTTTGCTTGTTTTTCAAAATATTTCTTGTAGTCCTGATGCAGTCTCTTTCGGGTTTGCTCGGGTGCTAACTGAATTGGAGCAGGATTTTGTTTTGGATGACGATTTCGACTATTCCTATTATAACCAGTGGTAATAGTTTCTCCATTATAATATGTGACATTACTTCTACTATGAGATTTTTTAACGTAGTTGCTAAACCAATTGTTCAGGAATTCAAAGGCGAGCTGATATGAACGAAATGGGAAAGTGTTGTGAGGTTTTTTGCCTTGATTCCCATGAACACGGGCAGAGACACCGTGAGTTATTAAATGCTTTCGTATTCGCTTTAGCTGATAGTGTGTACAATTTTCTAAGTACAACCATGCATCTAAACAGACTTCCCTCCCGAGGAAAATATATGCATTACGAAGTCGTTGTCGCTTCGAGTTCCTTTCCGTCATTTGTGGGTTAATTAAAGTAGAGCTCAATGCCCCCATTAAGTACATATCATGTTCAGCCCGTGTCAATTCAGCAATATTCAGTCTGTGCTTATACACAAATTCGGGATTAATACCTTCGAAACAATTCTCATCTTCACCGGGACATTCACATCCATTCTGGAAACGATTCCGAACTTGATCTACATTTTCTTCAAGCTTGGTTGGATCAATTCCTACTGCGAGCCAGTCTGCTATTGTTCGTTTTTTCTTGGGAGATACTGTTGCTGTTAGCTGATTTTGACACTGATTTTGAGTTTGAGGCTTCTGATAATTTATCTTTCGGTTTATTGTTCCTCTAGATCTTAGTATCTGAACTGACTGAGAGGATTTTGAGGTCAAATTTAGTTGTAATGGTTTAGACCCATTTGTTCTTGAGACTTTACGACCGTGAGATATATTTCGATTACTAGGATAAATGTCTTTATTTTTTGTTGCAGAATTAAATTTAGCAAATACTGAGCTTTTAAATCTTGAATTTCTGATTCTTTGATTACTACCTGAGGACGTCGAGGATGATTTAGCAGCGTATGTGTGCTGATGTTCAGGTCCTGGTCCTGAGTGTGATAACGATGCACTATTGTCTGTAATATTAACGTTAGTGGGTTCAGCTATGGTAAAAATGTGATTGTTCGCATCATCAACAAGGAATGTTGATGGCGCTGCTGTGGAGACGGAACTTGAAGATATGTGATCCAAATTAATACTTGTTAGTCCATCAGATACTTCTGGGTTCCACAATTCCAATCGCACTTGACTCTGATCTTGTGGAACCTCAGGATTTTGAATAAGTTCTGTGTTTTGATTTAAGGTTACAACTGCTTCTTCCCTAACATCCAGCATTTCATTTTGTGTTTCTTGTTCTTCGATGCGAGGCTGATGGATAAGTAGTTGTGTATTGTGCTGATCATTAGCGCTGGCAGAATTAGCGTCAACATTTTGGTGTACAAAGGATTCTGTATTTTCTCTCTGACTGTCTATCTGATTTTGAGTTGGTGGTGGCAATGTGGTTATTATGTAAGTTATCTGCCCATCCTTAGTTTCCACTTTGAGAGGAATACTAAATGTTCCAGTTGTGGGATTCCATGGAATAGTAGATGTGTCGTTCATACCAATTATTTCAAAGAGATTTTTCATACCAGT
>JAQFZE010004707.1:0-10957 GCA_034695245.1 Dicyrtomina saundersi | reverse complement strand
GCGCCTGAACCTGATCCTGGAGCACCGTATTGGGAGCTAGCACCGTTTCCTGAGCCGCTGTATCCACCGTTGGCACCACCAGCGCCTGATCCTGATCCTGATCCTGGAGCACCATATTGAGAGCTAGCACCGTTTCCTGAGCCGCTGTATCCACCATTAGCACCACGACCGCCTGATCCAGATCCTGGGGCACCGTATTGAGAGCTAGCACCGTTTCCAGAGCCACTGTATCCACCGTTGGCACCACCAGCACCTGATCCTGATCCTGATCCTGGAGCACCGTATTGAGAGCTAGCACCGTTTCCAGAACCGCTGTATCCTCCGTTGGCGCCTGATCCAGATCCTGGGGCACCGTATTGAGAGCTAGCACCGTTTCCAGAGCCGCTGTATCCACCGTTGGCACCACGACTGCCTGATCCAGATCCTGGGGCACCGTATTGAGAGCTAGCACCATTTCCTGAGCCGCTGTATCCACCAGCTGATCCGCTTCCGGAACCTGATCCTGGAGCACCGTATTGAGAGCTAGCACCGTTTCCTGAGCCGCTGTATCCTCCGTTGGCACCATTAGCACCGGATCCTGGGGCACCGTATTGAGAGCTAGCACCGTTTCCAGAGCCACTGTATCCACCGGCTCCACCGTTAAGACCAGATGCCCCAGAGTATCCACCGTTGAGACCACTGCCGCTTCCAGATCCTGGAGCACCGTATTGGGAGCTAGCACCTGAACCGCCAGTGTAACCACCGGCTCCGCCGGCTCCACCGGCTCCACCGTTGAGACCTGGAGCTCCGTATTGACTGCTGGTTGAAATGAAAGCAATTTCTCGGGAACGAAGTGGGGCGGATACAGAAACTGAACCACCGGCTCTGCTACCAGGAGCACCGTAGTTTGCAATTGGAGCTTCGCCAGAAACGGAAGCTACAAGCATCCCAGTGGATGCTACTAACTGTAAACAAAATCATATTATTCTCCATTAAGGTACAATTAACGAAATTCCTCTAGAAAACTTGTGAATTTCTGCTAAATTATATATATTTTTAATTTAAAATGTTTGAGAAAAAAACTAAGTTGACTACTCACCAAAATTAAAATCATGATTGAGTGGCTATTTAATTTTCAAGCGAAAGAGAATTCTGACGAATAAATATGAATTTCTTCGTAGAATAGGAGAGAATAAATAAATAATTTAGAGGATCTTTAAAAAATTTGACAGCTACCAATCCGGGGATTGGGATATTCAAATTTTGAAAAAAAAAAGAAAGAATCAGAATGAATTAAATAAAAAAAAGTTCTAGAAAAGACTAGAAAAGAATGAGAAGATGTTCCTTAGAAGATGATGGTTAGATAACTGTTGGTTTGATCAAAGATCAGCTCGCCTTTTAAACGTCCAGCGATCTCATATGTTTCACCTTACTCAGAAATAGTGTCTCTGCCCAAGACTGTGCCACGAGCCTCGGGGCAACGATCAAGTCCCCCACGATTTCATGCTATCCTTATCGACGTCTTGTTAACTCAAGAAAGAAGTGAACGGGTCACTCGTCGTTAAACTGTGTCTAATATTATCAACAAAAGTTGTTTTTTTTCTGTTTCCTCTTCCCATTCTCATCAATTTATTGATACTCTCGTCTTCAATTTACCTATATATTTTCATGAGCTGCGATCTCTACGACAAGCACACACGACGTGTGTCGTAGACTAATTACACTACCTTGCTTACCAACCAACCATCATGTATGTGCCTATATACTTTTCACCATTGTTTTATCAGTAATCAGTTCGTTCAGAAATAACACACGGTCACATAATTATATTATTATGTAGGTATACACAAGAACCTGCTCTTCTTCTATTTATCGTATACAAAAGTCAAAAAGTTTAACAATAGAATTTGATTTGGTGTTGCATTAATTTTTGTTTTTTTGTGTGTGTGTAAATATTTTGAGTCCAATATAGAAACTTTAATAAAATGTATTTTGTCGTCTAAGTACCTACAGTTATATATCTATATACGCGTATCATCTTACAGTATGTAGGAAAATAGAACAAGAACTGCATTACAAATTATTACTTTCTGCTAATTTTTGTCTCATGTGTGTATATTTTACACATTTGCCCCATGTACGGCATAGTAGACGAGGACTGAGTCAAATTAAGCAGGATAGGCTGATTGACAACTTTTAAACTGTACTTTTGACTTTCCTCGTGGAGTTTTAAGTGCTTGAGAGAGAGAATCTCTGATTGACTTGCTTCTACTTATCATGTTGTTTCATTCCTTTAAAAAAAAGTAGCTTCAATTTGCTATACAATATAATATATGAGTATACAGAAGCAAAATCCATACTTGTAAGTAGTATGATATGATTGAATTTGTAGACAATAATTATCCACTGCGCGGCCATCATCATCATCACCATCATATATTTGGAAAAGTCTGTCGAAAATATATTTAATTAGTAGAAAATACCCAATGCCGTAGTGCATACATTATTAAGAGGTATAAATGTATACTGTATTAATACGGTCCACCAGTATTGTTGTACAAGCGTATGGGGTAGAAAAGAGAATATTCACACAGGTATACTCTCTGAATTCGAATTGATAATTATTGTTAATGCATTGAATAAAAGCGTGTTTTGTTTTCAGTTTTCTAATTCAATAAAATTGTCTGCAGGCAAATTACATGTACATATGTATGCATATATGTTAAGGGTTTCATGGTGATATTATTTGCTTGCGTATTCATACTGACTTATTACACACATCTGTTTTAATAGTTATATTTTATTTTTTTTAAAGTAGAATGCAAAAACTGCATCCGTAGTATAGTAACATATATTATGATAACGGTAAAGATGGGTGTATTATTCTGCTGTACATTAACTACATATTAAGTTCTTCTACATGGGCGCTGTGAATTTTACTTACTAGTTATAGCTATACTATCGTATGGATGACAGAATAATGTAATGCCACAGATTGAGTTTTTTGGTGCTTTTAATTGAGGAAGACACTGATTGAGATATTGATGGTTCACTACAAGATGGGAGAAAAGTAGCAAGATTGCTTGGTAACATTAGGCGCTATATGAGTTACATACAGTTACACAGTGCAGTGCTGTCAACTGTCACGGCACTCGTCAAACATCTGCTGCTGATTTCTAATTTTTGCTAATCAAGAGATTTATTTTGTCTATATGAAGTCCCCATCATGAGTACTTATACAGTATTTCAGGTCTTTTTACTTTTTTCTTGTTTTTATCCCCAATCTTTGCAGGTATGTCTCTATAAGTTGTATGAGTACATAATATGTAGTACCATCGTCATGTGATATAATAGTTTTACTCGGACATATTTTTTTCTGCGTCGGCGGTAGAAATTACGTTATGATTATATCTGACTAGTGATCGAGACGCTGTGAGACAAATAATCATGTTAAATGTTATATATTATATGGGCGTAATTTATTATTGTGTTTTGCTTGCTAATTGATACAACATTGCTGATTTGTGTTCATCCTGTTTTCATTGAAATTGGAATGCAGGATAAATTAATGTTATATAGTTTGGGGGTCAGAGATTTCATACCATCGCATTGCATCGAATCGGTAATACAAGTGGCTTAATTGTTTTTGGTCAACAGTATTAGTCAAAAATAAATAAATATAATTTAAGTATTAAGTTGATGAAAATTGTGTCCCCTTTGAAAATCTATAGAGAACGTAGTGCTACAAATTACTAGCTGTATTTTCTTTGCTTGAGAGTTAAAGTACTTAGTGTGAGAATTTGTAAATAATATTTTTAAAGGGAATTCAATACGAAATCAAGTTTTTAGTGGGTGGCCACGTGACAATGGCTTCAGATCATAAATGTGAGTCATTTTGTAATTAGTCTCCGTGGAATATGTATGACAATGAGTATGACAGACAGTTATTGGGACTGCGACACTACGCAAAAAGAATAGCATTTTAATTAAGTGCGTTACTAAGTAAATACTTTTGTTGTTCAACAACGCACTATTAAATATCAATGTTTTCATTAAAGTAATTTATTACAGTATGTGTGCTCATTGATAATTGAATATAGATCTACTCTCATCACTTGCTTGATCAATTAAGCACGATGGCTTTTAAATGAATATTAATTTCGCAAGTCAAAATGTCAAAATATGTTGTTGAAGAGAAGTAAACCTTTTTAAAACTGAAAAGTCACCAGAGATACTTTTATCAGTGGCAAACTTTTATTCTGCACACTAATTAAGTTACGTATTAGAGTTGCTTATTACGCAATACAGCTTGTTGCTCGTACTTCTTTTTTCAGGGAAGTTGGTGTTGATGACATGTGCAGGTTATTAGGTATAGTACATCAAGTTGAATGTAGGTGAGTAAATAGAGCTACTTACATTACGAGGTTAATGACTGACTATAGTGAGTCTACTTCTTCTAAAAATTAGCTACCTATACTTACAAATCATTGCTCAACTCACTCTCGCACAACTCGAAAACGAATTTTTGAAAAAAATATGATAAGCGTCTACGGTATGTATTTGGTAGTCCTCACAATTTGACAAATTACATTTTTAGCTGATGTTTATTACTAAGCAAGATAACATTTTATTATTTATTATATTTATTTTCTACATTAGTGCCAGGGCCACTTTGAGGAATTTCTTTCAAACGATTTTTTTTTTGGATACAGTCAATATTATTAGTTGTTTGTACCAGACAGAGTATATAGATGCGTGAAAGCTTAATAATAAATAAGGTGTAACTTGTGTATGCATGTATATTCACAAATAATAATAATTATATATGTATATTATATTGCTACCTCACATGCGTCAGAATCAAAGGTTACATTTTAGTTGAGTGGTAATTAATATTGCATTAGAGACTGGTGTTTATTAAGTGCATGCTATGTTATAATTATGATATGATATGATATTATCACGTTATTTTCTTTTTGAATTGACTGATGTTTTCGCATCCCATCCGCAGCACTCCGCACAGTCCGCACCGATCGATCGATGTGAATCTATAAAAGCAGTAACACTTTTGCTAACTTGAATCACACGCCCGGAGTTAGTCAATCTTTTGATAGTCCAGCTCCGAAAGTAGGTGTGTGTTTAAAGGAAGTGTGACAGTAGCAGTTTACAACTTTTTGCTCTCGATTAAAAATTATGACTTCAAAACATTTCGAAACTATTTTTCAAGTTCAAAGCTCCTCCCCATATGGTTTAAAGCAGTATTATATAAAATAAACTCTCAGTAGGCACTCACCACTCACACTTAAGGGTTTTGACATTTATCGGGTTTCTCTATATATTTAAAATAATATTGGCATTACATAATATATTTATATATACAGGGAGTACATTAAGAAAGCAAACAGACTAAAGTTTAACCGTATCCATTTTAAACTCAAGAGAAAACATTTTTAATAAAAAACTTCAAACTAATGTAAGTAAAAGTAATATTTTTTTGTATAGTGTGAATCATTACGTTGCAGACTAACTGTGCAGCAAACTACGTAGGTACTCACATTGATTAACACAATTTAAACGCAGTGTCTTGGATACAAATTTTTATCGCACTTTCTAAAATATATCCCATCTACGCTTTATTCAATTTTTGGTACTACTCCAGACCCGCGTTCTATTTAAGTCACGGGTTGTTGTATTATGGACCTGCGATCTGCACATATTCCATTTTGAATTCGCATTCTAACTGAGAAAATACGGTAACTTATACTTTTTAGTCCCATTTTGTTGTTGTTGTTGTTTCTGGGTCAATGACATCAATTTTGTATTTTAAAGCCTTGGATCTTAGCCGACTAAAGCTATTATCAAAATGGAAAACGTAGGCCCCTACTTCGTGGCAAAGGAAGGATCCTTCTGCTGGGTTTATGTGAGACTCAATTCTTTTTTTGGGTACAACTTCTTGATCAAAGTGCGTTACCGAAAATCCAATATCAAAAAGCTCAGTTTTAAAAACCCAGTTTAAGATACTACTTTCTTGATTCACGTGAATTTCTACAGAGGATCTGCGCCGCTCCAACTGTTATAGAAATCGCACTATCCAGTGAATTTTCATCCTCCTCAGTATTTTTATTCAAAGACAACGTTGACAATTTATTACGGTCGTTGTTGTCAAACTGAGATATAGCCCTAGTTCCTCCATAGGCTGCTGATAGTTGATCCCTGGGAATGGCTGCGAACAGGGCAGGTCTCCATTTGGTAGCGTCACTGTCAAATATTTGAACTTTTCCAAATGTACGTTGAGATAAAATGGGTTTCACAATTGAAAAAAGTATTGAGAATACTCGGGATGCTGCAATTATTATAAATACAAATTCGTATTACAAAATTATGCTCAAATTAAAATTTAAAAAAGGCGTTATAAGTAACTAACAGATTATTGTCCATATTATTTAGTATGCTCGGAAATAATATAGGAATATACAAAAGATTGATGTGCATACATATTTCTCACTCTCACCATTAATCACGTAGGCAAGTTTTAATGTCTCGGGATGGTTGCATTCAAATCTTCTTAAATTCTCCATGATCGTATCAACAACTACGTCAATAGTTAAATATCAAAATTGTTGATAATAATATTGAATAATACTGAGCCTCTGGAATGTGTGTTTTATGTTCTGATGAAAATATTAAATTAACATTTTAATTTTTTAATGTAAATTTCTAGTTTATGGCTTACCTCCGAAAGAAATGAGCGTTTTCATAGACAAACCGTCCATGTCCATAATGATAACAAATTGTGTGACAGGAACTTCAGCAGCGGTCGTTTTCCCTTTCATAGAATGTAAAAGTTTTTCAAATAGTTGATCAATGTAACGGATGTATGTCATTTTTTCACCAGATTGAATCAATTTTTTTAAGTTCCACTTTCCGAATTGCAATACTGCCACTGCAAAAATAGTAATTGCGAAGTTTTACCTGTGTAGCATATATTATTATACGTAATACGTAAGAACGTAAGTACTGCCCTTATTATAAATGTAGGCAATTGCAGAATAATCGATAGCGTGGTGTAATTTATCTTAAGAAATACAACACATTTCTTTAGCGAATATTTTCTGCATGCAAGTTTTGTATTTTAAATTCGTGACCGTTGCAAAATTTTGGTCAATATAAAATATGCTTAATTTAGCTAATTTTACCTGGAGAATTTTCTTTATCAAAACCACTAAGGTCTAATTGATAATTATGAATTAAGTTTTCCGTTCCTTCCCAAGTTAAAAGTGAGTCAACGTCATTCTCCTCTCGCCATTTAAGGGACTAAAAAATAGTAGATATAACTATTTACTATTTTTTTTTACTATTTTGATTTAATATTTATACGTATAGAGGCAGGATTCACTTATTCGAGGCACTTATTCGTTATTACTTGCGCTAGCGAATATACTGACACTGACTTCTGTGCTATGTCCAAACAAAATGCAAGTAACAACAATAGCAAAAAGTACGTAAGGTAAAAGGCCGGTATTTCTTTTGCAGTGTAACAACTTGAGCTATGCTATACCCTATACCTCTAGCAAGTGTAGGAAGTAGGAGCGAAATAAATGGAAGTCTTTCAAAAGCATAAATTATTTTTACCTTTCGCAGCATATTTTCTGACTGGTCTAGATTGTATTCTCTGGCTGTTTAGAAAATAAATTACATTTAAATTTTAGTTACTAATATTATCAAATACATTAAATAAGTATATAAATATATAGACATTAAAAACAAATTGAATTCCACCTCGAAGCCAACGCAGCAAGTACATGTCCGATTTTTGATCTTCATTCAGCTTTAAACCTTGTAGTTTATCACGAAACTAGAATTAATTCAAATAAACAGGAATTTTTGCAAGTAGCTTAGCGTTTTGTGAAGTACAATTATTATACAAGTTAAAGCATTTGCAAGAGAAATCCAAAAAGGCTAGACGGGGTAATAATAATAAGGTGAGTTAATTATACCTTAACTAGAATTTCAAGTTCCTTGCTATGTGGAGCAGTCATTCTTCTGCAATTATTCTGAATATTTCCAAAGTAAACAAAAAATGAGTTAAAAAAAATTAAAATCGCCGAAAACTAGTACTAACTTGGCAGTATTGTTTTGTAGCGTTAGTCTCTTAAGTATTACATCAAATAATAATTTTTATAATAAATATAGTACGACGTTGTTTTTATTTACGTCTGCTTAGTGTAAATATGGTACAGATGACAGACTGCAGCACTTACTGCTGTACTATGTTCTCAGGTATCGTTGTTAGATTTGGTTGTTACTGAGTGGAATTCGTGCGTTGATAAAGACGACAGTAATGTTACTATTACTATTCCAATTATTCCAAATATTATATTACAACTTATAATACAGCAGGGACTCATGGAGTCATCAGATATGACACTCAGTGTTAGTCTTGCTTTTATTAAAAGACAAATAATTTTTCTTCGCTTCTTTTACAGTTCCAGTAAAATGAGTACGCTGATATGTGCTTAAAAAACTTAAAATTCCAGATGTATTTTTTCTTCTCCTTTGTCCCAGTTTTATAGAAAGGTTACAAAAGCACAATCAACTATAAATATCAATGAGCTATAATAATATCGCTTGAAACTTTGTGATGTGAAAATTGTAATATCTGACTGTCTTCTGATTGTTTGGATTTACACAATTGCCAATGATGGAAGATAAGTATCCATTGTAGTATAGTATAATTACTCCTACAAATCCGTCGCAGCAATAACAAGCAAAGTGGAAAATTAATAGAAATTTCCTATCACTTCCTTACTGTGAATAATTGTAAGAATATTTTGTTTCGTTTCCTCCAAAATATGTTTAGGTAAACATATCACTTTGTCGGCGTTTTATTACTAATATCAGCTTCAGTATAACGCATCTTCTTATGGGTTCTTTTTAAATCGAAGACAATAGCGAAAGAAATGGGTCTCTTGCATTAATATTTTTCTATCATGGTCAAGCTAACAAAAAACCTGGAACGTATGAATCGCAATTACTTGTACTACTTGAAACTAGCACACCAAAAACAGTTTAAGGATTATTAGTACAGTAAAAGTACGGATGATGCATTAAGCAACTCAAGGATGAGAGAGCGTCCACAAAAATAAGTTAAAGACTTGTGCTGAAATAATAAAAACAAGTAGGAAAGTAGGAATATGTTAGCCGTAATGAATTGAAAAGGGCAGGTAACCTCGAAACCCCATCCATTTTTACACAGACGTATTTTGTATGGAATAAGGTAATCAAAACTGTATGTACTGCTGTCTCCCATGGATTATGACCTTGTTTGCATGATTCGAAGAGATTTGAACGCATAAACATTGTAAGTTTTTAAGCATGATAATATATTTCGCTATATCACTGCTGGACTTTCCGTACTCTCCGTTGTAAAAATATCGTCGGATGCGTGTAGACAAATAACAAATAAAAACCCTCATTATAATAACTAAAGACACCCCCCAAGGAAGACAATGAGAGAGTTGAGCCCTCAAAACAAGCAATTTATGCATTATTTCTCACAAAGAAAATCTGATAGCATAAAGGTTGATATCCTAGGAGCACAAGGGTCGTGCGTAGTTGCATAACGAACAAAGATTGTTTCTTGCACACGTTAAGGTTACGGGAGTATTATTTTTACTATTGCGAAACGACTGCTGTAAAGCAAAAGTAGGTATGCATCTAACTAGTAAGTATATTATTCCATCCAACACAAACCTAGTGTTGTCTTCGGGTCCGGGCCCGCTAACAGTTAAGTACTTTAGTAACAATAATAATAGAAATAATATACATCTTGCATGGATACTGTCTTGCTGACACTTGGGCTGGGGGACTGGAACTGTTAGCGAGATTCACTCCGTTACTCGTCGGGGATGCTGTTTTGTCGGGACACTATAGTCATCGACTTTGGACTATTTGTTCGTCGGAATCATTAGCCGGAAAGGGCAATACGAACAGTGCGCTAACTATAAGTATTTCAGAGAAATGTTTGGAGAATTTCGAAGTTAAGAATTGTGCTTTGTAAATATTTTGGCGTATCATGATTCATGTAAAACGGCGTACGATATCCTAATATCCTAATATGAAGGGATCGAGCCAGATTTATATTTACCATTTATATACTGGATTTTTATAATTATGCAAAAATCTACCAATATGTTTCATAAAATTTCATTGCGTGGCTTAATACTTTTTTTTTAAATTTGTCTTTTCTTCAAATGAAAGTAGAATTAGGGAATATTGTACTGACTCGTTTGGAGAAAATACGTGAAGTTCACCGTTCCTCCAAGCAACCTTTTCAGTGGCACCTATAGTTGATTTAATCTCTTAATTAACGCGTGCAGTGTTAGGGGGATTGCAGCCTCATACAGTGGACTCGCTCTACAGTTTTACGAATTTACCCCTCATTGGGGTGTCATTAGATAGCTCCTGGTCAAGCGGAGGCTAACATGGTCTTGGAAAATTGAGCGTTTTGACACTTTTTTGAATTATTCACGTTTTAACTTTTTAGCTCTGCACCAATCACAGCCTGAAGATTCAAATTTTTAAAAATTCAAGGGTCCTGATTGGTACAGAGCTTGATTATTCATTCATTTTTCATTCATTAAAAATATTCGAAAATGAACACAATAAAAAAGAGAGGAAAAAAATTCAAGCCAATAAAAATATGGAACCTGGCCAGAAATTGTTAATCATAATAATAACAATAATTGTGTTCAACCACTTAATGTGTTATCTTCGTATCTATGTCTACACTGCATTACTGCACCTACCCACACTCAAGTCAACGCTAAGCTTCGTAATAATATTTTTCTAGCAGTATCGCATACCAATAATTTATTTTTTTATCTCTTCATTAAAAGTGCATAATAAATGGGTTTGCGATGGCCCTTCTTAAATGCCACTACACTTTGTGTGCGCTTTATTTTTCAACTATTTGCAC
>JAQFZE010004706.1:0-10958 GCA_034695245.1 Dicyrtomina saundersi | reverse complement strand
ACATGCAAGTAACGAGAAGGGATCTCCACTCATCATGTGCGATGCACTCGCCGTCCACAATAATTTGAAGAAAAACTGTGGCCAACCAAAACCAATGGGCCTACTCATGATCTTCACGGAGAAGGATAAGAAGACGTATGAAAAGCTTATGAAGAATCTTGACGAAAGTCTCGAGGCCCACAATAAGGGTAAGTTTACTAATGCAATTCATTGTACATGAAAAGAATGAATTTACCCGATAACAAAAAAACGTATGACTAAAAAATCAAAGGTGATACCAGTGAATTAATCCAATCGTTTTCCTTCTCTATTAATGCCCACATTTTTATTGGATTTTGTATTTTATTTCCATAGGGGGGAAGATCCAGTTTGTTCACAACTACGAATCTAACACGTTCCATGGGAAACTGGAAGAGGTGCACACATACACAATGTTTCGGGAATGGAGGGACTCTCGCGAGTATAAGCGCTCTCAGTGTCGTAAGAACTTGTCGATGATATGCATATCGCAATCGCTACTGATGAAGAAGCAAAATTATCAGCAAATTGCCCTTCTCTATTTTTTAATGTATTTGAATGTGTATAATTTTTTTTCCGGCAATATATAAACACGTAGGTATTTCTTATTGATTAATTAAATTGCTGAAAAAAAGCAAATTATGCATTACATATTTAATTCAAAAAATGTAGAAAGACATTTGCTTCTTCAGTAATAGCGATGTTGCTTTTAATTTTAAAACTTCATTGACTTTAAGAAAATTTAACTGTTTGATTAAAATTGTAGGCACAACAGATTTTTGGTATCTCACGGTTTTACATAGTATTGTTCAAAAATGATTACTTTGTGGATCTGGCCGGTTGAATTGTAACTTTTGGCTTAAGGGTTTAAGTGGTGACAAAGTCTCTTGGACTTATACAAGGATTTAACTAATTTTAAAAACAGGTTAATTCTATTAATGATGCCAAGCACTTAGGCATAATTGGCAGAACTAAATTTTTTGTATGTATAGAATAATTGATTGATTTTTTTTTCAAGTTTAATAATTCTGTTGGAGTCAGATTTGCTTAATAATACATCTCCATACAGATACTTTGGCATATTCAAGTTAAGGATCTAATAAAGGTTTTGTGTGTAGGCATTAAGAAGTTCACTGACAGAGAAACCAAAGCGTAACATGCAAAAATTTTTACTGGTCGTTTTGACTGTGACTGTAACATCTAAGTTTGTCGTTTTTCAAATTTAATTTGTTATTTCACATAGCCTAATTGTTTAATGGTTAATAGTTTAATAGTTAATGTACGTCTACAGAATTAGAACTGTTTCACACTGATACTAGTGTTACTGTAAAAACTGAAAAATTATTTTAGACCCTGAACCTATTTTCCGGTCCCCGCGATGCTTATTGCATTTTTTGAACTGACAGCCCGCAGCTCTTATTTGAGACCCGTGGAACGTAACTAAATATTTACGTTACATAATAATGTGAAATAAATCATTCATTTATTTGTTTTTTTTATTTTTAGCGAAAGTGTGGGTTGTGGTGGAATGTGGAGAATTTAATGAGAGTATGAATCAAGTTCTGGACGTATTTGCGGACAATCCAATTTTCATCTTCGCTGATCCTTTTGGCTGGAGTAAGTACCTATATAAGTATATACAGGGTGGGCCATTTATTTCGTAAGATTCTAACATGCCATGAATTCTAAGTTTATCACTTGATTTTAGTAAACAGCATATCAAAATAAAGTCAATTTCTGGGAAATTTGTTTGCTACCTCATTCATTAACATCGGTTATGGACAAGTTACAAAATGCGGCCTAACTGATTAAAAAACCACGTTTTTTCAGATAAATCTGTATAAATGTCATGTCAGATAATTTCTGATTTAAAAAAAAGTATGCAATTGAGCAGACGGCGACAAATTAAAGGACCAAATGAGGCAATCTGCACATCAAAGCAAAAGTCATTGCTCCCTTTGTCCCTCCAGTACTTTGGTTTTCCCTTGCGAGTACTTCACTTTTCTGCAGCTATCGATATGTCATATGTCAACACTTATTGTCAGTATTGCCGTTTGTGATTAATGGGTTGCATTTCAAATTTTCCGTTTTCTCACTCGTAAGTTCAAATTCAGTGACTTCTTTTCCGTTTTCGTCATCAGCTAATTTGGAAGAGCTTCGTTTGAAAATTCAGGAAGAAACAAACAATATTCCGCTTGAACTTTTTCCCAATGTTACGCAAAACGTTGTAACCCGTGCTCGAATGTGCATCGAAGAAAATGGAAATCATTTGAGAAGCATTATTTTTAAGTCTTAAAAGGATGATTAGCTTGTTGTTTGTAGTCTGCAGTGTTTTACGCTTTAATTTTAAATCAAATTCGTTAAAAAATAATTTTAGGATTGACCAAAAAGTCTAAAACTGTGATTTTTGTTAGGCCATTTTGTAACTTATTCTTAACCGATTTTAATGAATGAGGTGTCAAACAAATCTCCCAGAAATTGTCTTCATTTTGGTATATTGCTCGTTATATTGGAATAATAAACTTGGCTTTTATAGCCTGTTAGAATCTTAGGAAATAAATGGCCCACCCTGTATGAACAAAGTGCACTCTGCTGACTTTTATTTTCAAATTAGTTTTCGTCTACAAAAACTGTTTTAGAACTTGCCCATATGCATAATATAGTCAGTATAAATTCTGTATTAATGATGATTTTATACTATTTTTATTTCCACAGCCGGAATGCCATTGGAATTATTTCATAAAATACTTGCCACCTCCAACTGGGACGCCCCGAAAGACTTGTTTATTAATTTGATGGACGGGAATATTCGACGCTTCATCGACAATGAAGGGCACCACAAGACTCACTGAGGGAATCAATTGGAGAGATCCGATCGCCTCCCGGCTCATCGGCCGAAGGCAGGTGGCACGATTCTGGTTTGTCCCCTGATGAAAAGCTTGAGCATATTAATTCTGAATACATCCGGAACATTAAGCAAGGCTATGGGAGGGATAATTTAATGGATGTGAAATTCGCTATGCGGGGAAAAAACAATGGCCACGTCTACCACCTGATTTTCCTATGTTCTCACTTAAAGTCTTTATATCAAATGAAGTACTCAATGTACAGGTACTCTGAAACATACCAAGAATTCACATTTTCTGAATGGAACAAGAGAAAATCCCAATTTCGAGATTTCCCTCAAGAAAGAAAGGATGCGGCTCAACAAGTATTTGAGAGATTGACAGAACTTTTTGATGGGAAATGTGTTAAAGGAAAAAACATTGAGAACTACATTTTGAGATATATTCCGTTCCATTTTAATTTCAAAGTTGAGTTGAAGAATCTTTTATATGACTATATCCCGAAAACTGTTCCACCGGCTAAGAAAAACAGTAGACTCGATGAAAATTGGTACGATTTCAAAATCGTCCAAATCGTCAAGACCGAAGGAACAACGGCGTCCATTGAACCCATTGTTGCTGAGACTGTTTCTGCTATGAATGTGGAGAACCCTGTCTCTGGCGTCATGGCTGAAGATGAAAATGGAAACTGGAAATATTTCTGTCCGAAGAATAGATGATCTCCGTACAACTACAACCACAACTACTGCTACTGCCGCAACTCAACGTCAGCCACGAAAGCGAAAGCGAATGACTGACACATTGTCGGATGCTGGAGAGCCAGATCACGTGCGCGTCGCAATAAAAAAAACAAATGTTTAATTGCACTTACTTGACAGCGCTTTCAAAATTGTTGCTAATTTTATTGTTTGACCACATTTTTCATTTTTTCAAATATAACATATTGTTTCCATTATACTTCAATAATGTTTCTATAATAATTTTGGAACTCATAAAGAACTGAGAACTGACTGTTAAATTTGGACTATAAGATACTTGAGTCTTGAATTCGAATAAAGCAAATATTTTGTATATATTTTATATTGTTATTATTATTATAAATATTTTCTATAATTTATTCTCCTTGTAATACTTTTTTGATGACATTAAAATTCGTTCTTGTGTAAATCATATGTGTCCATTTTCACTTCATTCCAAAGCTTTGCATCAGGCTTACCTTAGAGTTGTAGTATCATCTCACCATCATTTTCATGTACACACTTACTGTTTACAGTAGCTGATTGTTCTACACTTGACCACAGCTTACCAGTTAGTTTTTCATAAATCGTTACCGCGTTTTTTAAAAGTGAGTAGATAGGAGTATTTTTGAGGTGCAAATGCGAGTTTGTGAGGTTTTTAAAATCCTAAGTAAGACAGTAAGAAGAAGCACCTATACTTAATTAGGTAGAAGAAAATTGTGTTTAGTTAGCTACTTTCCAACTGCTCCAATTCCCCATATATTCAAAAAATAAATAAGATGAGGCCGACGGGGGAATACTGCCGTCAATGTTCCTCATAAAACCTTCTTCCTGCATCTGCCCTTGTCATTGCACTGGCCTAATGGAAACCTAATGCATCTTTTAAGTACACGGATCCTGTTGTAAAAATTAATATAATAATCGCAGAAAGATTGAAGTTCTTCGTCTATACTGAACACACCGTAACGCTGACTTCATAAGGGCGGAGCTTACATACTCAAAGCTTGCATATTAGAATATTATAAAACAGAGATTTCTGGGTGTCGTGTATATTTAGTAGATCGTACTTTTCGAATTTTTAAAATACGAGTTTCCATATCGATGTTTGCATAAATGCTGCCTATTGCTTATTAACGCTGGTGATGTCCGATGATGACGCCGATGATGTCCGTCTGACATGTGTGCTTAGCACGCCGTAACTTGAGCTTTTCAATATTCTAGAAACTAATATCTGTGAGAAGCCCTACAGTGAAGCTACTTTGGCCTCATGTTATTAAGTGGATACAAATAAACCAACTATGATTAATAAATAGTAGCTACTGTTGCTTTTAAAATGTTGGAGTAATCTAAAAGTGGCAATCGAAAAAACCTCCGAAATAAGTGCCACTACTACAACACAGGATTAAAAACATGAATCGTGAGTTGTTATGCAGCTAATATGAACAAAAAGATACGAAATTGTTCACAAAATCGCGAAATTTTTAGAACCAAATATTATATACCAATTTTTTGGATGCTGAGTTTATTAGATGCTGAGCTTAAGCATCTATTGTAATGATAATTTCCGTCCATCCATTCCTTCCCTGTGTATAAATACAATACAAAATTGAATGTTGAGGAGCGTTCACAAATGATGTCATCACATTTAATCAATTTTCTGACCTACCCACTCATTTCCACTAATGTTAAACAGTGCAAATGGGGAATTTTCATATCTACGTACTCATTCAAATGATAACATCATGTAAAGGCTTCTTATTCTAAAAACAAATTCTAGAATTATCCTTCTGGACCCACCCACCCAACTGTCGTCACATCAACATTAGGTAAACGGCTTAGGGGTTGGGCAAGGCAAACATTTTGTCACATAAATTCTCCTTTAGGACCAACACACACACCAGATATCAAATCAACATTAGGTAAACGGCTTAGGGGTTGGGCGATGTCTCGTAAATTATCCCTTAAAACAAACAAACTCACCAAGAATGATTAAAGGTGGCGGGAGTTATTGCATTTTAGGTATTATATTTATTTTATTCCTACCTATCTACATAATATATTTATTACCTTACTTTGTATTTTACAACGGAATTTTTGACATGCAATACATCATTCTGAAGCACTTTTAAAATAAAAAACACAAATTCATTTAAAACTTAGAAAATTATTTTATTTACTATGTTTTTAAATTACATGTAACTTTAAACTTGCAATTAGTATTTAACGCTTTTAATATTTGCACGTCAATGTTAATGATAATTATTATTGCCTTCATTGCTGTAGTTTTAATCCATCCCTTGTTCATAGTTAAAATGAGTTATCAGTAGAAATTTGACATTCTAGATTTGGAAGGAAATCAAATTTTTAATAATCCTTTATTTCTGCCAATATACATAATTAAACTATCAAAATTAACTATAAAAACTTACTATAAAAAAACTATCTAAATCAGAAAATGTCAATTTTGGCAAGATTTTGTATGTTAAAAATGTAATTCGCACAAATAGAAAGAATAAAACGCTGCTTTGCTATCGTGTTTCTACGTTCAACATTTTTAAATTTTTACACTAAAGTAATAAGTGTTAAGTAGGCATAAAATAATTGTAAAAGCTGCTGCTGCAAGCAAATCACGTGAGTTTTAATTCAAAAATTTGTTCAATAACTGACCTGTTAATATATTAACAGGCAATGTCATGTAAAACAGCTTGGGCTTGTACTTATTTTTTCTGTGCTGTTTGTGTAATGCTTTGTGTATTTGCACGAATTGAAAACAATCTATGCTGCTTTAAAACTAACCAGGGAAAAATCTTTAAAATAGTTAAAACCTTTGTGCGCTGATGTGACACGACAAACAAAATAAACAAAATTGGGCTGATGAAAAACTGCTGTTTTTCTTTTTAGCTTTGCGCAAACTGCCAGATTAGGTTTTAGATTTTTAGATTTTTATTTCTTGCCTAATTTATTTATTATTGTTTGGCGTGTTTGTTGATGTTACTTTAGTGATTGCAGTTCGCAAGTTTGGTCAAGTTCCCAAGCCAAAATATCCTACAAATATGTGTGTCTTTTATTATAAAGTTTAACACAAACTCAATTTTGGCAACTTGTTGTATGCTTAACTTGTAATTCACACAATTAAAAATACAAAAAGCAATTTTGCTCCAGTGCTTCTGCGTTTAACATATTTATAATCTTACACTAAGGTAATAGGTGTGTAGTTAGCATGCACACGTTTTATGTGCTGCAACCAAAACACTTGATCTTGTCTCAAAACTCTGTTAAAAAACTGACCTGTTAATATATTAACAGGTCAGATGTAATGTCATGAAAACAGCTTGAGGTTGTACTTAATTGTTTTTGTGCTGGTTATATGATGCCTTGTGTACTACTATATAATATATTAAAAGGTCACATACTTTTTAACAATATCCCTGTTCAAATATTACTAGGCATTCTATTTCTTGTCCTTAGCGGGTTGGTTGATATTATTTTAATCAATGCAGTTCGCAAGATTGAGCAAGTTCCCTTATTACATACATATTTAGCTAACATGTGCTTCCACCATATCAAATTTAACCACAATCTGTCAATTTTGTAAACATGTTTTGTGCTAAACCTGTAAATTGCTAAATTGTAAATATTTCTTGCTTTATTTCATTTTATTCGGCGTTTGTCGATGTTTTTTTAATCGTTGCAGTTAGCTAGTTTAAACAAGTTTCTAAGCATAAATATTGTACAAATAAGTGTGTTGACTATTATAAGTTTTATCACAAACTGTTAATTTTGGCAACATTTTGTATGCTACAGGTCACAGCTTTCAAGCGATCAACTTCAAAATTATTTCAAACGATGACAAATGCGAGCCGGCAGGTCTGTATTGTTTTTTCAATTTGATCGGACTGGTCATTTCTTCACAATTAACAGTTAACTGGACCCATGTCAAAACGCAGAAAAGTGAGCTTTTTAAAAACCATTGGATAAGTGTAAACCAAGGAGAATGTTCATGTACTTACGTAATTTTGAAGTTCTGCGCGGCAAATACGAGTATGTCTTATAGTACAGACCAAGCCAATATCAACTACAGTTTTCAATGGTCTGTAGTCTGCTACGTCGGACACGCTGGGAATAGGTTACAGATATTCAGGGATCGCCCACAATGACGTCCTTCAAATATCGTAGTTTATTGTTATAGATATTCAGTACATAGGTTATAGATATTCAGGGATCGTCCATAATGACGTCCTTCAAATATCGAAGTTTAATGTTATAGATATTTAGCATATAGGATATACATATTCAGGGATCGTCCATAATTACGTCCTTCAAATATCGTAGTTTATTGTTATAGATATTCAGAATATAGGTTATACGTATTCAGGGATCGTCCATAATGACGTCCTTCAAATATCGAAGTTTAATGTTATAGATATTTAGCATTTAGGATATACATATTCAAGGATCGTCCATAATGTGGTCCTTCAAATATTATATATTGATATAAATTTTTTTCCAACCTATTTAACCTACATGTCACGAACATATCTATATGGTTTATAGATATTCTGGGCTCGCCCATAATGACGTCCCACAAGTATCATAGTTTTAGGTACCCCCAATGCCAACTTTAAAATTTTTTTCCGACCTATTTTACCTACATGTCACGAACACATCTATATAGATTATAGATATTCAGGGATAGTCCATAATGACGTTCCACCAATATCGTAGTTTTAGGTACCCTCATTGCCAACTTTTAATTTTTTTTTCAACCTATTTTACCTACATGTCACGAACACATCTATATAGATTATAGATATTTAGGTATCGTCCATCATGACGCCCCACAAATATCATAGTTTTAGGTACCCCCATTGCCAACTTTTAATTTTTTTCCAACCTAGTTTACCTACATGTCACGAACACATCTGTATAGATTATAAATATTAATGGAACGTCCATAATGACGTTCCACAAATATCATAGTTTTAGGTACCCCCATTGACAACTTTTAAATTTCTTTCTAACCTATTTTACCCACATGTCATGAACCTACCTATATATGTTATATACATTTAAGGATCGTCTAAAACGACGTCCTTTAAATATACTTTTTAGCACCCTTATTTTTAACTAAAACTTTTTTCCAATCTATTTTTAAGATGCTTGCTACTTACTTTCGTATATGGCTTATTGATGGTTAGGGAGGCTTAATAAATAGCGTCAGTTGTAAATAGTGCAGTTCTCAAAAATTTTCTATTTTTTTAAATACATGTCACGTACATCCGTGTATGGCTTATTGATTGTAGGGGAGCCTCCATAAATGACGTCATTTGTTAATGGTGCAATTCTTTAAAATTTTGCAGATTTATTTAGCTACGTGCTACGTACATTTTTATATGGTCTATAGATGTTAGGGAAGCTGCAAATGCGGACTGGTTACATTTTGGGCCCGGGAATTTTTAATTACGAGGTTGGGCGATGAGAAAGCCCAAGCTGAGCCAAGGGGTCCAAGGCTCCCGTTTACGTGATGTATAAGGAATTAAGGGCCCATCTGGAATTTGCCAAAATTGCTAATGGCCAGTCCGCCACTGGGGAGCTGTCATAAATCTTAAATCATCTTTAGGCGTTACTTAAATTATCGTGCTCCTTTGTTGAAGCTCATCATCTACTTTAGGCCCGCAGTCGACAAATCCGGCGCCAAGCGCCGAATTTTTGACGTTTATTGTAATGTTTTAACAAACGCGGGAAACAAATTGTTGAGAAACAAGAAATTTTTTGAAGATTTTATAATTTTAAATTCCAGCTGAAGAAGTATGCTTCTTTAGCTGGAATTATTTTGTTTGCAAATTTATTGTAAAGCCGCGTATTTTAGTTAATTGTGATTTTTTAACAAACAAGCAAAACTGTTTCATAAAAAACTAGCAAAATTTTGAGAATTTTCAGATTTAGAATTTTAGCTAAAAAAATTTGCTTCTTAGCTGGAAATAGTTTGTTTGCAAACTTATTTAAAGAGCTGCTGTTTTACGTTTTGTGTAATGTTTTAAAAAACGCGCGAGACAATTTGTTGAGAAACAAAAACATTTTTGAAGATTTGATAATTTTAAATTCCGGCTAAAGAAGTATGCTTCTTCAGCTGGATTTGTTTTGTTTGCAAGTTTATTAAAAGCCGCTTTTTTAGTTAATTGTAACTTTTAAACAAACAAGCAAAACTTTGTTTATGAAAAACGGGCAAACTTTTAAGAATTTTAGGATTTAAAATCTTTGCTGGAAAAGTTTGCTTCTTTAGCTTGAACTACTTTGTTTGCAAAATTATTTACAAAACTGCTTTTTTACGTTCATTGTAATGTTTTAACAAACGCGCGAGACAACTTGTTGATAAACAAGAAAAATTCTGAAGATTTTATAATTTTAAATTCCAGGTAAAGAAGTATGGTTCTTTAGCTATATTTATTTGGTTTGCAAATTGAATTAAAAGCCGCGTTTCTGAATTAATTGTGTATTTTAACAAACAAGCAAAACCGTTTCATGAAAAACAGGCAAAATTTTAAGAATTTTTGAGATTTAAAATTTCAGCTAAAAAAGTTTGCTTCTTTAGCTAGAATTGTTTTGTTTGCAAACTTATTTTAAAAACTGCTTTTTTACGTTTATTTTAATGTTTCAACAAATGCGCGAGACAATTTGTTGAGAAACAAGATAAATTTTGAAAATTTGAAAATTTTAAATTTTGGCTAAAGAAGTATGTTTCTTTAGCTGGATTTGCTTTGTTTGGAAATTTATTAAAAAGCTGCTATTTTGGGTTTACCATGATTTTTAACAAAGAAGCACAACTGTATCATGAAAAACAGGCACAATTTATAGAATATTAGGTTTTGGAATTTTAGCTTAACACGTTTGCTTGTTTAGCTGAAAATATTTTGTTTGCAAACTTATTTGAAAAGCTGCTTTTTTACGTTTATTGTATTGTGTTTACAAACTCGCAAGACAATTTGTTGAGAAACAAGAAAATCTTTTGAAGATTTTTTAATTTTAAATTCCAGCTAAAGAAGTATGCTTCTTTAGCTAGATTTGTTTTGTTTGCAAATTTATTGAAAAGCTGCGTTTTTAGGTTTATTGTGATTTTTTAACAAACAAGCAAAAGTGTTTCATGAAAAACAGGCAAAATTCTGAGAATTTTTGAGATTTTAATTCTCAGCTAAAAAAGTTTGCTACTTTAGCTAGAATTATTTTGTTTGCAAACTTACTAAAAAAACTGCTTTTTTACGATTATTGAAATGTTTTAACAAATGCGCGAGACAATTTGTTGGAAAACAAGGTAAATTTTGAAGATTTTAAAATTTTAAATTTCGGCTAAAGAAGTATG
>JAQFZE010004705.1:0-10959 GCA_034695245.1 Dicyrtomina saundersi | reverse complement strand
CCCCCCCATAATTTTAGAAAAATTCTATATTTTTACGTGACCTATGCAAAATTAGGCAATCTTGCCCCCCCATACAAATTTTCGTTCCGACGCGCCTGCTACTAGGACACTGTCGACAAGCTTAGAAAGAAATCTAATCTGTTGATTTAAATGCATGAACCTAAAACTTAAAGCTTAACAAGCTTTAAACAACAATCAAAACACTAAAATGTGACTGTTTTGAAACCCGTAATGAATTGAAAAGCCAACTTTAAATGGCAGTATGTCATACTCCCACACTGACTAAAGCAAACGTATTAAATGAATACGTAAATATAACATTTTTATTTATCTAGACAATTAATTTTAACTACATAGGCAAAGCCTAATCATCATTCTAGTCAAAACATAGTTGTTAAATTAGGATAAAAACCGTTGCTGAGATAACAGGAAACTCTTGTAGCTGTTAAGGTGTAACTTTAAAAGGAATATGTGGTTAGGATACAAGTTAATTAGATACTTTAGTTGCCATTTCTTTGTTAAACCTTATAAATAGTATTCTCCATTTAAAAAAAGAAAAAGTTATAATTCCATAAACAGCGTCATCCGCAAAACTTGTTTGAGTACTAGATTTATTACTGCGTTACCATTATTACACGTTTAAGTTCAGCAGCAACTTTTATACCAGAAGTCACCAATACAGTCATTATTATACGACCCCGAATGTGTTACATATCTAAATACAACATAGAAAGTCCTGAATAATATTGAATGGAACTTTAGAAATATTTCCAACCTATTTTAACTACATTTAGTGCATGTATGTATGTTAGAAGTATCGTACTTACAGGCCAAAGCCTGTAGTGCATGTATGTATATGGCTTATACATTGCGGTGAGGGGTCGCCCATAAATGACGTCATTCGAATATTATATATGAGATACAACCTGGAACAACAGTAGATGGAAGTAGTACGAAATGAGGGTTTTGGGGAGTGGTGGGGAGGTAGGGGTGAGGAGTAGTACCCTATGGGGACAGGGGATATGTAGAGACTTTGAATGCTTGATATTTTCTCCATTTCGTTGTCCAATGTTGTAAAAATGCGTCGTTATCTCTGGGTTGTAAATGGCGCAAACCTTCTTTTCGTTTCCAATATTTTGAGAGTCTGATGTGTCAAAAAACTTTCAATTCTTAGATTTCAGAGCCAGATTTTGCACAACAGATACGAATGTTCTGTTAGATGTCCCAGTTGATGGTCCAGGTTGTGCGTCAGTTCCAGATAATGATGTCGCAAATCGATGCAGGTTCTGTTTTTCTCCAAGCCTGGGCTTTAAAATTCTGATGGTTAGAGCGGGAAGAAATCCAATTTTTTTCTTTCGTCCTTAAGATCCAAATTTGCAATTGCAGACGCCATGGTTCCCTCAGAGGCGAGATGGTTCTGACTGTGTGTATCTATCCTAGCTATGACCTTATTACTTCAGTACTTGGTCCAAGATATTGCAAGAGGTAGAGAGGTAGTTCCAGTCCAAGTTTCAGCTCCAGAATGAATTTAAATTCACAAAGATCACAAATATATTTCTAAAGCTGGAACAGTTTATTTCTCACCAAAGTTTGCATTTATCATAACTTGTACACCACCCTCCCCCTTCTGCGACTTAAAACAACATGCTTTGTAATGTATACTGAGGGATAAATTTATTCGTAAATTCTAAAGGTCTATAATACGCTTAGCCCGCTATTCTCTTACTCGTCCTATGTGCATTATTTTTCTCTATTTCGAATTTATTGCATGGAGAATTTCAGTTTTAGTCTTGTTGCTGCTCAGCATCCAAAGGAATCAGACGACTGGACTTGCCTCTACTCTGCCTCTCCGATGATGTCTGAAAACTCTTTGTGAACTGGTGAAGACGACAACTGTTGATTGACAGAACACCTGAGGGACAGAAACCTTTTGCAGACTTGGACTCTGGAAGCTGAAAACTTTTACTTGGCCTGCTGAAACTTTGGACCTCACTCAGAGCTGACGAACTGAAAAATTTACAACCCGGCACCTTAATCTAGATAGCGGATGAAATTAAAATCAAGATTTGGACTCTAAACGATGGAACGTTTGCTCGGTCTGCTGAAACTTTGGACCATATTCAGAGCTGAAAAACTGGAAAATTCACATCTTGGCACCTGTATCTAGAAGACGGATGAAATCTAAATCAAGACTTGGACTATGGACTTTGGTTTCAACGGAGAGATGAATAGTTATTTGGATATTGCTAGGACGTCTGTAATAGTTCCCATTTCCTCCCTTGCAGGATGTTTGCAATTGTAAACTGTCAATTTTGTAGTGCCATCATTGTATTCAAGAACAAATCGTAAAGCAAGCTACCAGAGAAAAGTTATTGCAGCCGTAGCTTAAATGCAAGATGCCATACGAATAATTTCAGCCAACTGCAGCTTCAAGTTACTTGCAGTGCTTGTAAGGGAGGAATTATTCATATGTCTGCTCAGATCTAGCGACTGGCTGTCAACAATCTTCAAGATAAAAAACTTTGGCTAAAACCCAGAGACCGAATCGTTAACATTAACCATTTATCTAAACGGTCAGAAACTGAACCACTAAGAAACATATCCTGCAGACACGTCAAACGTTGTTCGTGCAAACGACTTCCACATCAATTCAAAGCTGAATCAGAATTATTGTTACAACACTATAGAAAAGAAAATAATTTTGGCACCCGAGAGTCTTCAACAAGCGCCTGCAGACGTTCAGTATTAATACCAAAATCCTGATTTTATGCGTTCAACCTCAACCATTCTCTTCGCAAAAACTGTGTTTTAAACATTGACTTACTTCAAAGGATAATATCGACTGCAAATGTGAATGTAATTTAATTGACTCAATAAGCGACAAATCGTGTAAGAGCAAAATATTGTTTGTTAACAATCGCGACAACTTTCAGCGTTTGATACAGTCACAAATTATGCAGTTCTATGCACCTATAGAAATTCCGTACACATTTCTTTGCCCCCAGCAGAGACATTATTTTAACTTGCTACAGACATAAATAGATTTGCCAGACAAAAACTTTTATTGAAACCCTCTACAAATGATAATTGTTGGTAGTTCAGGATCTTGTAAAACCCAAACTCTAAAATCTGTTCAATACACGTTGTCTCAAAAACAAATTTGAGATAAAACTTTTACGTTTCGCGTATGTTGCTTTCTGAGTTCTTGTGCTTAAAATATCTGTGGAAACACATTTTATTTATGTTTACGAATTGAACCGTATAACTCGGGAACATTAACTGATCAGGTTAATATAACATGGAATTCCAAATGAAGATAAATTAAGGTTTCGAAATGTCAGTCTTGGTTTTTGACGAAATTGAAACAATTAGGCTTAAAATACTTTATTTTGTTAAAACATTTATGAAGGTTGCAGATCCATCTAGAGCTGCATATCCATTTGCTGCACGTACAGTCCTTGCATTTGGCGATAATCTTTAGTGCAGTTGCGTTAGCGATGTAGCTTTGTACACACAGTCTGTTGTTCCTTCAGCAGATGATTTGCAGCAAGCTTTACAACTTTACAGATTCTTTAAAACAGCATTTTTATTTGACAAACCATTTTAGCAGAACTGCAACGATCCACAACAACAACAATGTTACGAGTTTGTGATGCTTTTACGTTATTGGAAATGTACACCAGCAAATTTGTACAACTTACAACAGCAACAACGTCTTATTCTAAAAACTGATCTTGATGAGACAGAATTCGAGAGCAATAAAAATGTCGTGCATTTGTTTGAGCTAAACCGTGATGTTGCCAATCACAATAAGTATGTATACTTGTGAATTCTTCATATTAGAACAGCTTAAACTTTTAAACCTGTATAGGGTATGTAAAGCGGCATGCAGAATTGTTAGCATTATACACATATTAATAAAAAAAATTTCTTTTATACTATTTGCAGGCAGATGATCTAGAAACTCTTTCTAAACTTTGTGGAAGTGCCGCCTATTATTGGTTAAACAACATAAATTTACAAGAATCCATTAAAAATTGATTACGGAGCCTCTGTAATGCTAACGCGTAATATTAATGTAAATCAATGTTTGGTCAATGGAAGCAACGGAACTGTTGTGGATTTACTCTTCTCTCAAGAACAGAATAGCTTGGTCAAATTTTTTGAACGCAATTGTAATGAATTTTCCAGACTACAAACAAAGCGATATAGTAGTTACTTCTCGTAGACAGGGTGTCAAGATTTTGCGGATTGAGTATAACGAGGTAGATGTAGAAACAAAACAGTATGTTAAAATTCAGGCGTTTCCGTTAGTATTAAACTATGAAATTACAATCCACAAAGCTCAGGGACAAACGATAAAAAAGAGATGTGTGTTTCTTGATACCAGAGAATTAATGGCGTGTACAACGTATTGTAGATTTATCAAGATTTAAAAGTTTTGAAAAAGTTATGATTTTAGATAAGGAAATTATTTAGGCTCCGCGAGTAATGACTATTCACCACCAAAGTGAGATGGCAGCTAGAAGGAAAGAGGATGATCGTTTAAAATAAATAGAGAAAAGTAGCCGCGACGCCCGTAAAACTGATACACAGTCACAAGTTAATAATTTATTTTTAAGGTTTAGTTTTTTTTTATTATAGTTTCTGAAACAACTTATCTACTTATTCAATTTTTAAAAAGATGACATGTATAATTGGCAGAATAATTCTAACAAAATATCGTTAATAAAGTTTTGTATTTGTAAATTGTATTTGTTTTATATAATGTACTTGATTTATTTAAACCATATCACTTTGGTTTTAAGTTTTCTCAGTGGTAGTCGCAGTTATATAGTTTCTATTAAAATGGCTGACATTAGAAAATTGTATCTTAATTCTAGATTAAAAGGATCTTTTTCTGGCCTTAGTGGTTACATAAAAAACAATAAGATGTTTCACTACAAAGCTGTATTTGATAGCAAACTGAGTCAGCTGAGTTTATACAGCTTACATAGGCCCATAAGGAAAATATTTAAACGCCGAAGAACTAAAGTAAATATGGCGAGGGAAATCTTTTGTGCAGATATCAAAGTTCTAGGTGCGGATCTTGCAAAAGCCAATTCTGGGTTTGCAAATATTCTCTTTATTATATACGCGTTTCAAAAGTTCATTTTCTATGTAGTA
This sequence comes from Dicyrtomina saundersi, assembly GCA_034695245.1. Lineage (NCBI taxonomy): Eukaryota > Metazoa > Arthropoda > Collembola > Symphypleona > Dicyrtomidae > Dicyrtomina > Dicyrtomina saundersi. The sequence continues at coordinate 5,793 of JAQFZE010004705.1, read as the reverse complement.
ATTATTCAGGTCCTAATAATATATTTCAAGAAAGAATAACAAAAGGAGATAAACCGGTTGATAAAATTGATAAAGCCTTAATGTATCACAATTTATCCTAAAATATTTACAAAGAAAAAAATGGACACAAAGCAGACACAAAGTTACTAAAAAATGTGGATGAAATAGAGAAACTAAATTTTAAAGAAAACATACGCAGAGCCGCAACTAAAGCAGTTATTAATCCAAAACTATTTTAAAGGTTGGGTCCTAACAAGTTTAAGAATAAATTATGACTTACAGATGTGGCCATATATGACTAGTATTAGGAAATACAAGATTTAGTGTATAATGATACCCAAACAGGTATTGTATGTATAATTGAATTATATAGAAAAACGTGTGTAAATCCTAAAATTGTAAAAGAATAGCTACACAAGATACATATACTAATCGTCTAGATAAAATTAAAAAATTAAAAAACAAACTTTCAGCACTAAAGAAAAACAAAGCAAACTTGTAATAAGTATAAAGCAGTTGAGAATAAAAAAATACAAATTAATTTTAAGCATAAAAATTTATTTTAATTATAAAAAATGAATCCATTAATATAAGATTAAAAAGACTGCTAAATCAGAATAAATGCTAAGAGCTTCTATCATGACAAATGAAAGTACCGTCTGGTTTTACTTGGTTAGTCTGCTCTTCTTTTTAACAATAGCCGCGACTGTTTATTCGTATCTTTGAGCCTTTTTTCTTGTTATCTGTTAGTTTGGTTATGGAACATTTAGCATCAGCTGGATTAGTCTCAATAAAAATAGCTGCTTAAAAGTTGTATTTTGTGTGTACGATTTGGTTATAACTTCTGATAAATCTGGTACTGGGCACAACACATCTTTTTTTGCAGAGTTCACATACGGCTGTATCTTTTCATAAAGATACTTTTGTTCTTTCCAGGCTTAGTCCATGAGGTACAATTACATCAGGTAAAGAGTCAGTTACTGCACCTGAAGGCAACATTTCAAAGGGTATTATAAATGCATCTTTAAGTGCCACCTAGGTTTGAATTGATCTAACACAATTTTTGCTAGTACTTAAGTGATACATTTTGTGTGTACTGGGTATTGGAGGTGGGTTTAAATTTTTAAAGTAAGACTTTTAATCATATGTCTTTACCATAATATGTTCACTTTCGGTTCCAACAATAACTGCCTCAATAGAACTATTCGCAGTAGCAGTTTAGGCAACTCTTACAACATTTTTGAGAAAATAAACTTCATGATTATTTAAATTTCTTTTAAAAAGTCTAAAATTCAAATCTGGGGCAAATTTAGTGTGTCCAACTGGAAGAAAAAAACATTGACTTTTTTGTGAAGTCTAATACGTACTCTTAACACAAAGTACTGCATGATAAAATTGTTTTTGTTTTGTCCAGTACAATTGTCGGCGTGAAAATGGACAGTTTTTTCTCCCAACGAATAATTTTCAAAAAAATGATAAAGTAAAGAAATGACAATGTTTGCCCTATTGCCTGTATTACACGACTTTGTTATTAGATATAATATAAACTTTTCTAATAGTTCAATGACAACTCCAAACAAAGAGACTTTATATCCAGTTAAAAAATACAACGGCTCTACTTAATAGGACTGCTAGAAAGATGAACTTGCTGAGCAAAGTTAAAAGAATTGTGCATTATGGTGGAAAGAGAGTTAGAAATATGTTGTTCTGTTGTAATATTAATTTCTGAAGCCTTCAAAAATTGCCGAGACTCACTAATAAGGTCGTTGTAGTATTTTTAGTCTTCTTTAACACGCTTTAAATGCTCAGTCGATTTCAAAATTAATGCCTCTTGGTTTTCTAGAGGAAGCTGTGTGATCTTTCCCAAACCCGTTTCATTTTCTTTACAGATACGACATAAATGAGTTCTTGGTTTTTAAATAACGACGTTCTTATAATGTTCTTTTTAAATAATATACCACATTCTGAACTTTACTAGTGTTTTTCCTTCTTTTTCACATGCTGATACATACTCCTTGTAAACGTAAGCTTTTTTCATGCCGCACGGTAAAATTATATCATTGAGGTTTTTATAAGAGGAAAACTAACTTCAAGTCGAGTTTCTTAAGGTAATAAACAAACTTGAAATGTTTTGACGACATTTTTATGTTGAGATGGCATAATTTATACAGTTGATAATTGTTTTTGTAAGACTTTCAGCTGATCTCTTCTACACACATTTACAAATTGAAAAAGTTTGACGAACTTTTACTCCTCTAAACATGTAGTCACTTTTAGTGTATTTTCGTTGCTGTTGTTTTCAACCTTTAGATGATGTGAGTGGTCCAACTCTACTTAGCGCATTTAAGGCACCCAAATAAAGATGTGTTTGTGACTAAAATGGTGATCACAGCGCTCATTCAGGTTGGAGGTCTGATTTCTACAAGTTTCTAATTCTTGAGGACAAAACTTTAAATAGCACTTCACTGCACAACCACATCCATTTTTTACAAACGTTGCAACCTCTTCATTAATATTATCTTCGCTCTCGGTAGCGTGAGAAGAATTGTGATTATTGATGCCTTCATCCTTACTGCATTAGCAATTGTGTTGTTATTATCTTTATCTTCTTAAAATTCATCAGTACCGCTTACGTAGTTACCTTCATGTTCAATAACTCGATCTGCATTGTAACTTTTGTAATCTTCATCTTTGTTTGCCCGATGTACATTGTTATCATCGCTATCTTCACCTACCGTAACTTGAGTAGTATTGCTGTTACCTTTTCTTACAGTTATGCTTACACGTACAGCAAGCCGAGCATCGTTATTTTCATCTTTGGTTGCGCAATGTTTATTGTTATCATTGCTATCTTCACCTTCTTGATGTTACTTTTTTTTACAATTTTGCTTACACGAACAGCAAGCAGAGCATTGTTATCTTTATCTTTGGTTGCGCGATGTGTATTGTTATCATCACTATCTTCACCTTCAGTATCTTGAATAGTATTGTTGTTACCTTTTCTTACAATTTTGGTAACTCGCTTAGCAAGCGGAGCATCGTTATCTTCATCTTTGGTTGCGCAATGTGTATTGTTATCATCACTATCTTCACCTTCAGTATCTTGAATAGTATTGTTCTTACCTTTTCTTACAATTATGGTTACTCGCTTAGCACTGGGGGTATCTTTGGTTTTATTCCTATTAGTTGCGCGTTGTCCATTGTTATCATCGCTACTTTCATTTTTATTTAAGTGATCGGTCCGGATGTCATCGCTTCCTCTGTTTGTTTTTAGGATCTGCATAATAAACAGTTAGCTTTATAATTATTTGCACGATTGGTAATACTAGTATTGCTATATCAGTGGTAGTTTAAACGATCAGCATTGTTTACATAATTACCTTTAGCTTTATATATGTGGTTAGTATTTTTAGCATCCTCATTTGCATCTTCAATAATGTTATCATCGCTATCTTTATTGCCACTGTCTTTAAACATTTCGCTCATCAATAATTTATTTTCATGGTCTGCTTCATAATCAACACTTTTTCAATTATCATCATTATCTTTATTGCTTGACATCAGATTAGGTCCAAAATACGCTTGAACGAAATCTATGGACTCTGCCGGCATATCAAATTTGCCGTATTGCTTAAATATTTTCTTAATTGGCTGTCTGAATTTGAATTCTTAAAATTATTTTGTTGAGATTCATCCATCTCTGAACGTGAAATATTTTCACTCCCAGTCATCCTCACCCTCATATATAACAAACTGTTATAATACTTTTATACACATTATAATTTCTATGTATGTAGGTATGCTGCAGGTAAAGGCAATATTATTATTTCCTACCTACCAACATTCTACGTCGTAATAAGGACAACAGACAAATACAGACGCATAAAAAATACTTCAGACTGTGAAAAAAGCTTAAGGCTAGAACGAGCGAAATATGCGATTGATCAACGCTTTGCTTGTTCTTTTCTTGTGTACAGCTTTTTTGTACTGTCTAAAACTTCATAAAAACATAAGGACCTACACCTTACACTAATGTACGTATATATGAAACTAGTATATATAGTCAATAAAACATGAATGTAAACAGAGCTCGACTAAGAATTAAACGAGCAAGAACGAAACTCTCTTCGATTGGCTCCCAATTATGACACTGCACACCCACCTGCAGTTTCACAATTTCATCCTTGTAACCAAATTGTTCCACTACACACAGTTACTCTCATTCCCCTTATATTCCTACACCTTGTATCTACCTACGTCCATATAGGAATATAACACTGGTGTTTCTGCTGCCGTCCTGCCTTCTTAACTTCTATATAGCTTTGTGTTTTGTGGCTCTCGTTGCTTATTTGGCCACTTACCATCCTATACGAGGTTCTCCCTCCTTGTTTCTTTTACGTTTTCCACAAAATTTTGTTTCCAATTTTTATTTTGAATTGATATTTCCTGCGAAACTATTTGCAAATGTTAGTGGTGGCTAATAATAGTTAACTGTAGTAACAGACTACTTTCTTCCCTTCGCCGAGAGAGACAGCTGCGAGACCCACCTCCGCTACTTTGGAGCAATTAAATTGCAAAACTTCCCATCCTTTTTCTGCCATGTTTTCTTCTCCTGTTTTTGTTTTGTCCCAATGCCTTCCTACTTACTTGACCCTGTGACGGACGTTAACAAATTGACACAACTTCAAAGACAACTAAAACTGAATAAGGCTCACAATAATTATTTTTTCCAATACGCAGAGCATAATTTTAAAGCTAGACTTGTAGCTAGAACGAACGCCGTCGACCCTATACGATTAACTTCTTGGTTTCAGGTACCAGATCTATATAACGCCCATACACGTGATCTTCTCTCCCGACTTAAAATTAAAGCTAATAACTTACCCCATAAACGAATTAAAGACGTTTTGCTCTCAATCACGACAAAGCAGAACCAATTGACATTTATATTAAAGAAGGTGAGGCTTCACCTGCAAACGCTCACGCAGACGAAGTCACGATTGTCATCGAAATTGTAGACCTTGTATCTCCAGAAGCAAACATCCCTGCTGAAGTCGAGCCAGCTGATCCTGTACTCGCTCTACCGCTACCCCTGGACGCTTACATTATTAGACTTATCCAGGAAGAAAACGCCGGTGAGCTACCTTTTCTGAGGCAATACACTACAGAAGACCACGAACACTACTATCAAGAAGGTTTCATTCGCACAGAAGAATACGGCCCTGACATTGTTCCCGCAAGACCCAGGTGAACAATTCCAGCTCCAACTTACTCATATCAAGTTCCAGCTAACAGATCTATCAACACGGACAATTGCTACCCCCACACTGGACCTTTTGTACCTCACCCAGAAGTTGATTGTCTATGCTGTGAATAGACGTGGCACCCGTCGCTATTTAGTGTATGCTGCACAATTTACAGACAATTTGCCCGTATTAACGCCCAACACATCTGAGATTGTTGGCACCTCACACCTCACTCCATTTTCAAAAGACGTTTATACCTCGAAGCCCGCTTTGCACGGTGGCAACTGAGCGACTACGTGGAAAGTGATGGTGTAATTACTTACCCTCAGGACAATGAACTATTGGAAGAATAACAACAACTAATGCCCTGGTACGATCCCTGGATCGCTCCATCTGGCGTTCCCGTGTGGACAATTCTCGCCACGTGCCTTAGTGTCATCCTTTTCCTTGCCATCGTCATAAACGAAGTGTTTATTCTCAAGAATTGTAGTTGCTGCCCATGCCCTACACTTGAAGACTGTCCGTAATCACTGTATATTCCTGCTAA